>VSMD01039213.1:0-37156 GCA_008750895.1 Mirza zaza | reverse complement strand
TCTCCCAGGGGTCCTCTGAGCTTCTTGAACTTGTATATTGAGATTTTTAGCAAGGCCTGGGAAATTTTCCTCTATTATATCTTTAAATAGCTTGTCCAACCCGTGAGTGTTGTCTTCTTCCCCTTCTGGTAACCCTATGACCCTCACATTAGGTTTCTTCACATAATCCCACAGCTCTTGTAGGCTTTGCTCTTTTCTCTTGTTTCTCTGCTCTATTTCTGTGATTGATTTATTTAATTGGAGGGTGTTATCTTCAATCTCTGAGATTCTTTCTTCTGTTTGATCTACCCTGTTCTTGAGACTTTCCACTGTATTTTGTAGTTCCCTGAATTGATTCTTCATTTCCAGGAGTTTGGTTAAACTTTTCTTCATTGTAACTATTTCTTTAGTGAACTTTTTTTCTAGATCCTGGAGGCTTTTTGTGGTCTTTTTGTGTTGGTTATTGAGTTGTTCTTGCAGGTCGGTGAGTGTTCTTATGATCCACATACGAAATTCCTCTTCTGTCATTTTGGTTGCCTGATTTTGGTTGGTGTCTGTTTCTAGGGGGCTGGGGCTCCTCTTTGGAGGTGTGTTTTCCGATTGGTTCTTCATATTTCCTGAGTTCCTTCACTGATTTCTTCCCATGTCGATCAGTTGTTGTTTCTTTTCTTTAGGTTTTTGTTTGGGTATTCACATGCCTTGTTTAGTTTCTGAGTCAGTAGGTGGTGTCTTTGGGTGAGATTCGACCACTCTCTGTATAATGCGTCAGTAGGTGTCGTGAAAAGGGTGTGCAGGATGCTCTCTCTGTCAGTAGGTGGTGCTTACTTGGAGGAACAGGCTACGCTGTTGTTTTTGTGTCCTGTTATCAGCTCTTGTTCCGCTCACTGGAGGCGGTCGTCGCTGGGCTGGTGTCCGCAGGTCTCTCCGCTTGCTGGGGAGCCCACCAGCAGTCCAGGATGCAGGGGAGGGGAAACGGCAGATCCACCTACCCTTCCCGCTGGTCTCTGGGCTGCTCCGGGGGTCCCAGCTTCCAGTTCTCCTCCACGACCTCCTCCCGTGGAGTCTCCCATGGTCTCAGGTACTCCTCCTTCCGACCCTCATCTGATGTATACTCGTCTTCTTGCTTCTTTCTTCTAATTTCTGCTAGAATCTGTCTTTTCTGCAGAGACACTCTGTCTGGTGGTGTTTCTCATCCGCCATCTTCTGGGCGGGGGAAAACTTTAAGTTTTATGTATGTATGTTTTGAATGTACTGGATAGCAAATCCCAAGATAATTCCAAATTGCTTTCCAAATTGTTGTACCAATTTACTTCCCAGTAGCAGTAGATATTGTTTTCCTTTGTTCCATATTCTTGTCAATGCTTGATATTTCCAGATTTCTCAATTTTTGCCACGTTAGTATAAAATCTCATTGGGCTGTTAACTTTTATTTTCTTGATTACTGATAATGTTGAGCATTTTTTATATGTCTGTCACTAACACATATCCTATAAATTACTTTTTATGTGTTTTTCCAATTTTCTATTAGATTGTTTATTTTTTGTTTTACTGCCTTGATTCAAGTACCCTATATGCTATAAATATAGTAATAGTTGGTTGATTCTGTGGCAAATATCTTCTCCAATTTTGTAAATTTTTTTCCTTTTGTTTATTGTATCTTTTAGTAAACAGAAGCTTTTAACTTTAAAGCAGTTGTCTATTTTTCTGTTTTATGGTTAGTGATTTGCAATGTTGTTCAATATACCTTCCTCTACTCCAAGAACATAAATAAATTTTCTTCTAATTGTTTAAAAGATTTGACTTAAAATGTGATATGAAGTAGGGATCAAAAACTTATTATTCCATAAGGATACTGAATGGTTCTAATTTTTTACATAGACTATCCTTTACTCAATAATATACAATGCCACTTAACTTTTAAAAGTATTTATTTATTTATTTAATTGCTTTAGAGATGGAGTCTAGCTCTGTCACCCACGCTGGAGCTCAGCTATTTTTTAAAAATATCTTTTTATACACAGTGTCTCACTGTTTTGTTCAGGCTGGTCTTGAACTCCTGATCTCAAGCAATCCTCCCACTTTAGCTTCCCAAGTTGCTAGGATTGCAGGTACAAGCTACTATGCCCAGCTTACTTACTTATTTAATATATCTAGTTTCCACATAAGCAAAGGTCATTCTGAGTTCTTTGTTTTGTCCCATTGGTTACTTTGCCTGTCCCTAAGCCATACATACTACACTGTCTTAATGACCAGAGCCCAGTGTGTCTCAATCACGGAGCTTTGGCATTTGGGGCCGTGCTACCTGGGGCTTTGTTATGTGAGATTTTCACACATTGCAGAAGTCTAATCTTTGATGAGTAGTATCTGCCAGTCATTGTGACTATGAAAATCACCCCTCCCACCCTCAATTTTCAACCATCCCATTGATAATGTGATCAACTGAAAAACACTGTGTATGGCTCACTTTACAACAGGTGTAGCTACTTGATAGGACAAGTCCTCTATGCTTATTATTTTTTTTTTAGTTTGTTTTCACTACTCTCAGACCTTTGCTCTTTCATCACAATTTAGAAGAGCTTTGAGAAGTTCCTGAAAACATCCCTCTGAAATTTTGGTTGGAATTATATTGAATGTATAGTTTAATTTTGGCAGAATTGTTGTAAAATTATATCTTCCTACCCATGAATTGTACCCACATATTCAAACATTCTTTAATGCCTTCAATAAAGAAAATAAACTCTCCATGAGGCTTTAGTTTATCTTTTGTTAATTCTAAGAATCATATTTTTGACATTTATAAATGAAGAAACTTTATTTTCTGGTTTCTAGTATATACATACAAAATCGATTTTCATATATTAATTTAATGTCTACCCATCTTGCTAAACTCTTATACTAATTCTTTTTAAAAATAATTTTGTATGTATGTTTAAGGTATAAAACATGATGTTATGGGATACATATAGTTAGTAAAATGCTTACTACAGTGAAGAAAATTAACATATTAATCATTTCGCATAGTGAACCAATTTCCACATTAGCAAAGTTCATTCTGAGTTCTTTGTTTTGTTCCATTGGTTACTTATTTTTCAACTATACTTACTTATTTTTAAATTATACCTTTATTTTTTAAACTATGTATCATTATACTATACCTGATGTTTTTAATCTCTGAAGTGCTTTTAAGTTGAGTATATTTGTTGTTTCTGTTGACTTTCACTTATGGTAGCTTGCTTCCTTGTGTCATTGTTTGTTTTGTTTTTTAATTATCAACACATATAGCATATAATTTTAAGTATGTTCTATCTTCTAGGCAACTTGAATCTTATAGCACATAACTTACCTTGTAAAAATTCTGAGGGCCGAACTTGGGAATGCATTTATCTAGAGAGAATTTGTGTTTCCTTTAGTTGTGATCTAAGGGCTGCTACCAGCCTAGGGCCATCTCAGTGCCTTTCCCCATCTCAGATTCAGTTTCCTTTCCTTGTGGAATTCAGGTTTCATTGATGATTCCAGCCATTATCTGAATTTCCCCCTAGGAGTCCATTGCTTTTGTATCACTATCCATTGCTTTCCCCAACACTTGTTTTCAGTTCATTGTTTTTGAAATGTTTCTTGTAAATTATTGTGGCAGGTACTTAGAGGTTTAGTTTGCCATATAAAAGAAGCTGAACTGTCTTTCAGTCTGTTCACTATTGCTACCTTTCTTCTTAATACATTTAATAGAAGTGGAAAGATGAACGACATTTCTATTTACCTTCCATTTCACAAAAAATTGCAAAAACTAAGAGCTGTATTTTCTTATTTATTTCACTAAGCAAGTTATTAAAGCTGTTATTTAAAATGCAGACCTGAGATTTAGATTTGCATTCTAAATTTACAGATCCATTCCATTTATTCATCATTAACTGTGGCTCCCTTTTTAAAAGTAAAGATATAGCTTCTTAGGACAGTTTTAAAGTCTTCTTGGAAATCATATCATTCTTAAAACAGATTTTGTCAAGTTGGGTTTAAGTGAATCAGAACATATGGATTACACATTCATTAAAATATACATGGGTTGAGAAATGATGGGAAAATGTGTTTGGCAAAACCCATTTGGCAGCTTCCCAAGACCAAAACATTTAAAAAATAATATTTAATCATTTTTTAAACTTAAAACCTGGCCAGATTTTTCAATACCTAGGAATTATATTCTTTGATGTATTTATTTGTTATGGCAGAGTAACTTTTTATAATTCCTAAGATTCATTTTATAAATATTAGTAGTAAAATCCGTATATCAGGTCTTCCTGCATTGACGTGTCCACGAAATTTAAAAACTCAAAGTAAGCAGAGTCAAAAACAACATAAGAGCTGATATGTCTTCTCATTTTGTACATAGAAGAATGTTTGTGTACAAAGGCAAGCCGCCACAAGTGAAAACAACTCAGCAACGATCAAATTCCAAATTTAATTGGTATTTTTTTTTAATTCTATAATTAATTGACCAGAAAGACCAGAAAGCAGTTTGAAAAAGACCTTTGATTATCACTTTAACTTCAGTGAAGTAATCATTGTCTTCTTGGTTCTTGGATTTAAGCCATTATTTTCACATTCATGTGAATCAACAGTATCAATTGCAAATGGGGCTATTAGACCATGTGAGATTAGTTTGACTGAGAAAATTAGGTCTACTTACCAAGTACTTAATGTGGCCATGCTAAAACTTGTTCAGGTTCCCCAGAGTATTCAGTTCCCTTTGACGCTAACGTTGTGATCAAGATTATTCACATCTAGCATTGGTGGAGAATTATTATTTCCCAAAAAGGATAGACATTTTAGTCCTCTATCCATCCAGCTCTTTGAAATGTGTATCTGGTCATCTGAAAATTACCTTCCTTCCTAAATTCAATGAGATAATTTTTGATTTGGGGCTCAAAGGCACCTTCGATAGCTCTATTCTGAACAACTGAGGCTTGTGGAGGTAACAACTTCCTCGTTGATTGCAATTCTACTAGGTGCAAAGGACTTTATACACACTATCTGTTTTCATAGCAATCCATGGATTATATTATCCCTATTTTACAGAACAAGTAAATTGAAGCTTCTGTAGATTATTTATTAGAATGAAGATTCAATCTCTAGTCAAAGTGCCAGGACCTGTCACCCTATCTTTCTCTTCTGTGCAGGAGGTTAGTCTTCCTGTGTCTTCCCTCTGCTCAGACCTTTTGAGTTTCTACTCTCTCCATCCCAGATCTCCAAAACCAAAGTAGCCCAGTAGTCTGGCTAAGATCTAGCATACTCACAGGCAACCTTAAAGTAATTTTCCAGGATTTTCCCAGTAATTTTCAATACATCCTTGATTCTGAGATTCCTTAGCTCATAGTAAAATACGATTCACAGAAAATAAGTTAATTCGCCTCCCTGCCAACCTTCCGCTCCTACCCCAAACACCTCTCCTCTGACCCTGAGTACTGAAGTGATACACGTACCTTTGAGACCACACCCTGCTTTGCCTCCCAGGGTTGAATCCAGCACCCCCAACGCCCAAGTTACTGATACATGCCTAAAAACAGAAAAAAGACTGGAAGCTCCTAAGGTAAGCCTCAATTTCCAGCCTTTCCAAAGGTAGTAAGTGCTGCAGTTTCTGATCTTCCTTGGCTTTCTTCCTTATGACACTTAGTTTCTCCAGTGTACCAGGGGCTGAATGCCATGCAATAGTATTATGTTATAATTATTTTCTGGATGGTGAAAACAGTTCTGCAAAAACCTCACCACACTGCTCTCTCCCCTCTGATCTTCCCCTGTAGGCACCCACACCTCCAGGACTAATTCATAAATATCTCCTCTGTTCCCCCAGGCAACATGATTAAGACCTGGGGGTACAGGATCTGGCCTGCAGGCCCGTCCCTGGGACCCCAGAGATCAGTCCCTGACCAAGCCAGGGAGAATCGTGCTGGATTTGGGTTTTGTTTCTTATAGAATATTGTAGATATGGGCCAGGCGCAGTGGCTCATGCCTGTAATCCTAGCATTCTGGGAGGCCGAGGCGGGTGGATTGCTTGAGGTCAGGAGTTTGAAACCAGCCTGAGCAAGAGCGAGACCTCGTCTCTACTATAAATAGAAAGAAATTAATTGGCCAACTAATATATATAGAAAAAATTAGCCGGGCATGGTGGCGCATGCCTGTAGTCCCAGCTACTCGGGAGGCTGAGGCAGAAGGATTGCTTAAGCCTAGGAGTTTGACGTTGCTGTGAGCTAGGCTGACGCCATGGCATTCACTCTAGCCTGGGCAACAAAACAAGACTCTGTCTCAAAAAAAAAAAAAAGATAAAAAATAGAATATTGTAGATATGAAATTATTTTTTCCAAGAAGCAACTATAACTCTTCAATTATATTTCTGTTGCTATTACTAGGCAATAATGATTCACACATTTTAATAAAAACTACCAAGCTTATTTGTAATTTGGGTCCAGATAAATGTGTGGTAACTGTCCTTGGTCCTTAAAAATCTTAGCAAAAGAAAGACACTATTAGGCCCATATTGCATAGCAGAAATGATCATCTCCTTGAAGGTAGGAATTTCCTAAAGCATTTATTTTGGGCCTTGTACATAATAGATGTGAAAAAGGGGGAAGTTGCATTGGAAATCTGTCCTTTGGTTTTATTTCGAGTTATATGGATAGCTATATAAGCATGAAGCCCTTGATTAATACTTTGATAAAATGTGTTAGTGGTTTCAGTCACACAGCAGGGTGCCAGACACACATTTAGAATATCAGAAGTGTTGTTTGTATTCATTAATAGTAGCATCTGATCCTATACAAAGATGCTAGTGTTTTCAAAGTTATTACAATTGGTTTATGGAAGTTTGTTTAGGCACAGGGCCTGATGCAGAAAAAAAGCTAGAAAATTCTGCCTTCTCTGTCCTTCTAAAGCCTTACTAAGAAGAATTTGAGAACCATAATCTTATAGCAATAGAGAATAGGAGCTCTATACTTTAAAGCTAAATCTATACCTACTACACAGCCCAAATAGAACCACTTCTTCAGAAAGATTCATATGAAAAGTAACATCATATCTTTTGGATTTATAGGGGTATTTTGTTCTACTCATTAATCTTTAAATATCAGTCACTGACATCAGGAGGATGGTGTTAACAAATTTTTATGAAATAATGTAAATAGTTAAATTTCTCATAGGGTAAAAAAAGAACAGAGCACATTGTCTAGTTGTATTTTTAAACAAAATATGTTTTGTGTAAAAATATAAAATCATTATTTAAATGACTGAGTTAACAATTAATCACTAGTAATGTTATTTTATATATTTAAATAATATTAGATTTCAAAGCAAAAACAAGTATGCTACATCCACACCAAATTTCAGTTATTATTGAATGCTCTAACCTGGGTTTTGCAATAATATTTTTGAGCGATGTAACAAAACTTCAAATTTTATCTTTTCCTCAGGCATACTTGCTCTGATCTTTAATTCTGGATCATGTGGGGACACACACTTTCTCTCTCTGCTCTCTGGAGTTTTCTAACTGTTTGCTAAGAAAATAAATAACTGTTTTGGTTTCATGCCTCTTTCTGCTCCACAGAGATTGGTTTAAGTTATAAGATAGAAAGAATGTCAGCTCCAAACATGTTCAGGTAGACATGAGTTTGTTCCCTGCTCTAGGAGTGTGTAAAACCACACAATGGTCTAATAATGATCTCGTTCTAGTCAGAAGAGAGTAGTTTTATTTCCCTTCACACTTCTTTTCCCTCAGCCCCCATTTCCTTTAAGGCTTAGAGCTGGTATAAAAATTAATTTGCATTCAAATGTTTAAGATCACTTTCAACTGTTCTAGCAGAATTTTAGTTCTTTTGAAAACCTATTTATTTCTTAAAAGACCTGTGCAACTTTTCCAGAGGGCTTAGAAATAGAATTCAAGCCAAATTATACTCAATGCTTAAATAGAACTGACTAGCTTTTTCTTTATAGCGCAATCAAAAAATAAACCCTTTCTAGCTTCTAGTTTCTCAACTTGATGTTTGCAGGTAAGAAATATTTCACTTTAGAAATGCATTAATCGGGCTGTTTTTCTGAGTATTTGTCATTTTTATTTTAAAATATAAGATATCTCCTGCCTGACAATCCATCAGGAGATTGAGGTTTTGCACTCCCTATTCTCTGTCCAGTCATCTTGTGAGTCTGTGCAAATGGGCATGGCGGGTTTTCTTGGACAACTGCCCTGTCTCCACCGGCATCCGAATGAAAAATATACCTTATCGGGGAAACCTTCTTTTATCGCCACAAATATCAACATCTTTCCCTCACCTTAATCTATGTGTCCTGTTTCATTGTGGAAAGAGAATTAATCAGTAGAATCTTCCTACATTTTCATCAATAGCCAAATCCTCAACCCCTATTGTGGATTTTCGATCCCATCTCCCTCTTGCCTTCTTATGTAATTTGCTCATGCTGCTACTATCCATACTCCCTTGGACCACTGATCTTCCCTCTTTATTCGATCATTTCCATCATGCAATGCTAGTTCATGGACATCACCCTTTTCAAAGTCATGAGCAACACCCATGCTGCCAGACCCAGCAAGAACCCAATTGTCATCAACTCCATCTACCTCTGGGCAGCGTTCTCCATGGCTGATCCTCCTCTTGCTTTTCAAACGCTCTCTTTGCTTGGATTCCATGGCAACACACCTTTCTTATACATTTCCCAGGTCACTAGTTCCTTATTACCTGTTTTACTTTGCAAATGCTTTCTTCAGACAGATATCTAAATATTGGTGTTCTTTGGGCTAGGTGATGGGCCCACTTCTCTTCTCTCTCCATATTCTCTGCCTAGGTGACCTTACCCAGCTCTACAGCTTTAAATGCCACCTCTAGGGTAATGAGTCACAAATTTGTATTTCAAATCTAGGGTACTTCCCATCTACCTGACAGCTTCCTTGATATCTCTATAGAGATGTCTCACAGACATCTCTAGCTTCCTTGATGTCTCACAGCTTCCTTGATGTCTCTATAGCGATGTCTCAAGCTTAACTCATCCAAATAGAACTCTCCGTTTTCCCAGTAAGCACTTTTGCCCAGTTTTCTTCACCTTAGTCAATGACACCATCATCCACTCACTTTCTTAAGCCAGAGACCCAAGAATTACTCCTGATTCCTTCCTTTCTCCCACCATGCCCTTCACTGTACCCCACTCAATACATCAGCAAGTCCTATTCATTGTACCTTGCAAATATCCATCATAGTTGTCCATTCTATGCCTCCCTTTGCCCAGGTTTCAGTCATTGATGGCAAGAATTATTTCAGTGGCCCCTTAGAACATCTTTTTGCTGCTCTTGCTCACTCATAGTCCTCTTGCTGAAGTCATCTTTTAAAAGTGAAAATCAGTCCAACTTTGTCATGTCTTCCTCCAAACTCATCGGTGGTTTATAATCAAGTCCCAGTCTACTTCTGCAGAATGATCTCATGCTCCACCCTTTCCTCTACTGAGCTTAGGCTCACAGGTCTTCCTCTGGCACCTTGGACATACTGAGATGACAGTCCTAGTGTATTTCCTCAGAGAGTACTTTCCAACCATGCCCAAAGAGCCCACCTCATCACTCTCCAGCTTAGCCCACTGTTTATGTCTTTCATGGCTTTGATCACAAATTTCTAACAACTATTTTTTATTTACTTTTAATAATTTGCCTCTTTCATAGGACTGCAAGGTATCTGTGACCATGTCCATCTCTTAAACTCTTATATCCTTTTCTCCTAGTGTCTGGGTACCTAATAAATAATTGTTGAATAAGTGAATGCAATGCGGGGTGCTCATAATAACAAGAATTTTTCCTCACTGCACATATGATATTGGGCTGCTAATTGGGCTTCTAAATATAGAGCAAATAAATTGTGTAAAATAAGCCATGTGAGAAAATGAATATTTCTTGGAGAATGTGAACTTTGCATTCATTTAGCTTCTAGGTCCCAATTTATGATCCAAGGGTTGCATTAATGTAGGTTTTCTTGTGATTAATTATTTATAGGGCATTGAAATGATCTGTGCCAAAAAGCAGATCCTGCTTCAAATAGCTTTAATATATCTGAAGACACTACTATTCAGTTCACAAAATCTACACATGGCTTATTACAGGTTTGCTGAAATTATATTAATTACACTTGCTATAATACAACACAGGGAAAGGAAACATTATTTGGCAGAATTTGTAAATGATTAAAGGGGAAGCTGTTTCAAGATCCAGGTACTAAGGTGAAAATGGAAATTTACATTCAACACTTTTATTCAAGGATTCTATTAATCATGACATTTTGTGCCTGGTTTTCCTACTGACTACATTTTATTTACCTCAAGGGTTGACGATTTTTGTTCCAACGTTCATATTATTTTCTTAGACAATCAGAAGACCCTTTCTTGTATTCACAGTGGAAAAGATAAAATAAAAGCAAAATACACAGACACATTTGAATTTATCTCAGAAAATAAAGAAAAAATTATATACAGTACATGGAAAAAAGAAAAGAAACCTCAAAAAGTCAGGAGAAAAAAAAGTCAATCTGAATCAGTCCTTTTCAATTTCTTTAAAATTGTAGAATGCTTTCTTTAAATGAATTCTGAATTGTAGTATGTGTGTTGTGTATATACAAGACAATATGCACACACACACACACACATTCCCTGGTAAAAGGTATTTGGTTGAAATACAAATGTAAGACTATGATCCTGCCCTCTTGGACCCTCCTTAGAACTATATTAGCCTTTGAGGTACTTATTGGCCCACCTCAGTATTTCTCATCCTGGAGAAAATGAATCCATCCTACCTTAAATTATACATTGTATGTTAGAATTAACTTCTCTCCTATACATTAGTGCAGTACCAATTAATTACCATTCTGAGAGAATTAAGAAAGTAGTCAATTCATTTCTCGTTTTATGTGCTTGAAATGAAAAAATCTATAAGGCTATGAATAATTTGAACACCACTGATTTAAGTAGTAGAAAAAGATATTATACCATTTTATAGACTAGGTTTGTCAAACATACTACAAAAGCTCTGCACTTTCCTTTTCCCTTTCCGATAGCGACATTGTTATCACCATGGCACTCTGCTTCTGTGTCTGGACAATGCCTTTGAATTCCCCCGAAAACTCTTCTCTAGGCAGCCATTACCAATCAATCAGAATTAAGAATATAGGATGAAGCCAAATTGCCATCCACATGTGGGAGATATTTAAGGTGATTGAAAAAGTGGATGAAGAATAAAGATAATACAATCAAATCAATCCTCTGATGAATTGCTTACCTTTCCTACTTCAAAGGTTATAAGTAGGAACAAATATATTTGAAGGTATAAGGTAAATCAGACAATCATGGATTATATTGCAAATTATTACATATTGTCTAAAAACACATTAATTTTTTTTTTTTTTTTTTGAGATAGAGTCTTGCTCTGTCTCCCTGGGTAGAGTTCAGTGATGCCATTGTAGCTCACTGCAACCTCAAACTCCTGGGCTCAAGGGATGCTCTTGCCTCAGCCTCTAGGGTAGCTGGGACTACAGGTGTGCTCCACGATACCCAGCTAATTTTTCTATTTTAGGTACAGATGGGGCTCACTCTTGATGAGGCTGGTCTTGTACTCCTGAGCTCAAGCAATCCTCCTGCCTAAGCCTCCCAGTGTGCTAGGATTACATGCGTGAGCCACTATGCCCTGCCCTGCCAAAATATGTTAGTTCTTTAGGTTATTTGAGATGTTATTTTTCTGTATTTATTGAAAATGTCCATATAATTTGGCATATAGATGGGCAGAAATGAAAAACAAAAGAAATCAAAGTTGTATAGCTACTTATAAGGAAAATAACAACATTGTTAGTGACTAAGAAATGGAGAAAATTAAACATTTTTAAGTATGAAAATAAGGGTAACCTTTGAGAAAGAGAGATCAAATTAAAATATGCCCTATGAGGTGCCTGATTCCGTATGTGTGTTTGCATACAATATGGACCCTGTGTTCTCTTAAACATAGTAACAGCTCTGTAAGACCCCTAATGGAACAATTATGTCCTCTGCCCTCAAACCTCTTTTCACCACAGATGGAGCCATATCTTTGTGCTAACCCTATAGATTCATCCCCTTCCAGGCTCTGAGGATATACTAGGCGAGAAGCTTGTCACTTCAATACCAACCAGCCCTGTCCTGTCATATACTACCCATGCTTCCTATAGTAATGTCTAGACTTCTTCCTTTACAGTTTCATCTCCTATGCTAGTTTCAATGTTTCTTTCCCTGAATTTCTGTTGGGCGTCTCTATCCTGAGCCCTGGGTTTGTTTTATTTTGTTTTACTTGTTTCATTTTTAGGACATGGGTAGTATCTTGACACTTGAGTACCATCCAAGCTTAAGTCTCTTGAGTCTTTGTCACAAATTGTCACACCTGAAACTGATGATTACTTTGCTGGGACTGATGATGACAATGGAGATGATTAGTAATAGGCTCGTGTATTAAAGGAGTTTTGCATGTGAGTTTCACTTGCATTGTCCCTAATCATACAATTCTGTAAGTTAATTATAATTATTTTCATTTTATAGACTAAGAAACCTAGGCTCACCATTCACTGTGAGAAAGTAGCAAAGCTAGACTCAAACCCAGGGCTATTGATATCTATGCTTTGTTACTCTTTCTAACATAATACATGGGAATTCCATGACTGTTCTTCCCCTCTCTAGTGGGTCTACCAATACCCCTAGTGGATCTTCCCCTGGTAGGTCTACCAATCTACCTACTGGATCTACCCCCAGTGGATCTACCATCACTAATTAACGTTTTTGCCATTCAACACATATTTACTGGGCAACTATGAAGAGTCAAGCAGGATACTAGACATTGGAACTACAATAATGGTATAAGAATAATATAATAATAATTATAATTCTTGACCTTATAGACCTCCAACAACAATGAAATCTCCAAAAACAATGCTCAGTAGACTTTCTATTTTTTCTAGATTATGATAAATTATAAAAGGGTTTTTAAATAGAAATAGAAATTTGTATGATCAGATATGTGATTTAGAAATACCATTCTCAGTGGGGAGGCTAGATTGGATTATAGATGTGGAGAAGTAAAGGACAAATAATAAATTAATAAATAGTCTAACAAGCAATAATGGACCCAACCTGGGTAATTTTAGAAACAGACAAAGAAGAAGATGAGCAACACTTAGGTTGAATAATCAAGATTCACTGACTGAATGTGGGAACTGGATGTTGATAATAGCGATAATTGAATGTGTCCATTAGCATACCAGATGGCATTAAATTAAATGCTGTATAAAATGGGCTAGCAGTGCCTGGCAAATTTTTGTTATTAATAGCATCACCATCATCCACTAAAGCTGGAATAAGTTCTTCTTTAGTTTGAGCTTAAATCTGCATTATTATATTCCCTACCTGTTGGTCTAGTTCTGTTTAATAGCAACATTTTATGGTTTTAGAGTATTTGACAGTTTCACAATGTGCTTTTATATCACCACATTAGGATTTATTGAACTTTGTCATATGGTTTCCCATGGCCACCTTCAGTTCTTCCCTGGCTTTATAATAGATTAGAATCAGAGATAGGAACGACTTAAAGTGGTTACAGCAGGATTAAGTTGCAGTTGTCGATAAAGGGGGAAACAAGAAATTTTAAGCAGAAAAGCATAGACATCTGAGGCCATTCAGCGTAGGGGAAAAGAGCAAACCTCCAAATGTTAATTATATTATTATACTTCTGCATGGCATAATAATTGATGTGTGTAATGATGACCCTGCTTAATCAATAAACCACTAAATTAAATGTATATTCTGTTTTCTAAAGTAGGAAGTTTTTTTTTAAGGCTAAGGTTGAACAATAAAATTTGTTCCTTGAGTGGAATCGAGGGGGAAGCCCAGTACAGAACAGAAGGCAGACAAGCAGAGCTAGTCCTGATATGGTCAGTAGAGATTAAGACCCTAACTTTGCCCACCTAACTTGTTAGCTCAGGAGTGGTCCTCCAAAACTTCAGGTGGGCCATTAGAAAATGATGCAAAGCAAAGCGTAAGATTATTTTTTTCCAGAAAATACACATCAAAATATTTACGATACAGTTCGATGCATTAAGGTGTAAATTATCTAGGGAAAAATCCCTCCTATAGAAAATTATAGTCCTTCACAATTTTAGATAAATAACTTTTTACTCCTTTTCTTTTCAATGTAGAAAATTATCTCAAATGTGATTTTTAATTTTTGTAGAACAACTCTATTGGCATTCACAGAAGTATAACTTTCATGAGAAAACCTCAAATAAAATTCCTTTATTTCCGGTATATACAACCACAACGAGTAAGATGTGCAACGTTTGGGGGATGGACACGCTTGAAGCTCTTACTCGAGGGGGGCAGGGGGCATGGGAAATATATGTAACCTGAATATTTGTACCCCCATAATACGCTAAAATAAAAAAAAATTCTTGTTTTATGTAAAGTACATCCTTACCTAAGATGCTCATTACCAATCTCTTGAAACTCACTGTCAGCCACTATCATGACATTTCTCCCTAGTTACTAGCTTTTAAATATTTCCTTTTATCCGTGAACTCAAAATCAAATCTAACAAATATTAGTTTTCAAGTAAAGAACAAAGAATTAAGTAGTGAACTAAAAGTTACAAATTAAAATTAAGGGTGATGCCAGTATAGACAAAAAGACAAAGAACAAATTAATTGATAGATAACATAACCTCAGGGCTTCCAAAGAACTCCAGTCAGTCAGCATGACACATATATAAGTTTTACAAACATTTCTTTTTTTTTTTATTACCTAGGAGCATTAGGATATACTTTCTTGAGTGTAATAATTGCTTGCAGTTAATTACAAATGAAACGGGAGTGCTGGTAATATCAGCGACTTGTACTCCACATAAAACTGGAAATTACTGCTATTACTCTTGGTTGCTAGAGAATATTAGGTCATAGATGCTAATTAGCAGTTCATAGCTCTCCTACAGGGGGAAATCTCATTACTGTGTGAAACTGTCTTGGTGGCCAAGCCCAACTCATGGCATTCTGATCATTTTTGTTTGAGCAATTATAAGGTATAATAAAACTAAAGATTTACTTTTTTGTGAGAAGAACCATGAAGGTTAACCTATATAGTCTTATATTTATTTGCTCTCTAGTTTAAGAAAAACAGCCATATTGAGTCATTTTGAATCTCACAGTCAATATTCAGGGATTGATTAAACCAGAAAAAGTTTTCATTTACGTAAAGCAGAAACAACAGTTTCCCACTAAATATCTGTTCCCCAAGGAAAAAATTAACAACAAAATTATTGTGGGATGGGAGAAGATTAGAATCATTCTAGGACCTTTCTAATGGATAATTTATCATACAGTTTTATATATATGCATACAAACACTCACATACAACTAGTCCTGAATATATCTATATTTGCATTTTGACAGATACATATATTTGTATCTATATTAGATAGATAGAAAGACAGTCATTTTAATATAGCCAGATAATTTAAAAAACAGATATTTTGTGAGCTTATTCTGGTATTTGGGGTTTTTTAAAAGAGAATTTTGAAGCTGTGATTTATTAAAATATTTCCATATGTTCCAATATATACATTTTTTCTACTGTGCGCATAATCATTTGGAGAAAGGTGTATTGAAAAAGAGAGGAACATGTTAAAACTCCAACCTGATTTTAGTTATTCCACTAAAGCAAGAGAAATTAGATAATGTATAAATCCTGGCTGTTTAGTTAAACTAGTTTTCATATTGAAATATAAGTCATATTTGTATTGAAAAAAAGAATATTACATTCTTTATATTTATATCGTATGATACACATGTTCATGCACACACACACTAGTGGTTAAGAAAAGTTCCCTAACAAATGAGACAAGAAACCTAGGAATAAATCCGAGCCCCACAGGAATATATGGATTCTTTATTTTAAAATGGACATATTCATTTCTTCTCAATGTAATGACATGCCCCACTTTTAATTGGGCTCTTTTCTTTTCCCAGAAATGATATCCATTTTCACCTGTGGAAGTAAAATTAATTAAAGGAGCAATAATTTATAAAAATTGGAAAAGTAAATCTTTCTCTTCCATGTAGTATCAAAGGTTCCTTGTGATGCAAAATGCCCTTCTCCTAAGCTCTTGTAAGCCTTAAACACAGGCTAGAATCAAATATAAATGGACTCGGAGTTCATTAAGCAAAGGAAAGAAAGAATTGGAGGTTTAGTGAGAAAAAGTGAGGGAGACAAGCACACTCCATCCTGCATCAACAGAAGACAGGAATTGGGGGGTAGGGGAGAGCTTGGAGCATTTTGTTTTAATCTACACACTTCTATCTTACAAGAAGAGGATTCCTTTTATTGCCTTGAACTCACTCAAATCTCTGTTATGGGCAATATCAATCCCAAATATTTTGACCCATTGCCCCCATGAAAGCACTTTAAGTTTTTGGACCATTTGCTAAATTTCTGTTTGAAAATACGCTGCTATTGACATGGCATATGTGGATCAGCTAGGAGCACCTGCCGACAGAATAATGGAACATCAGTATTTCATTGTTTTACTTCCTAGTAATACATGTTAATTGAAAAAAATCATTAGAAAATTCAGTAAGGGAAAATACATCAATTTCTATAACAGAGATAATTGTATGATAGTTTGTTAACATTTTGATGTCTGTCTGCCTGTCTCTATCTACCTTTGTATCTATCTATCTATAAAAAACTATTGCAACAGCTAATATTAGTAATTTTAGTTTACAGGTACTTTCAAATGTTAAGATTCACAGCTTAGTGAGGAAGAACTTTATAAGATTTGTATTTCTGCTTGAGAGTGTATGTGTGTGTGTGTATGTGTTATTTATCATTCTACTCTACCAATTGTCCCACCTGTTCTATCAGAAGCAAAGGTTAATTACATTTCTGTGGAGCTATCCTGTGGAAGGCTACTTTTCTCCCACTAAATTACAACGAGAGTAAATTAGAGGTTTTCAGAACTTCAGGGTTTTGATTGATGAATTCATTAATTCACCTTTTCAAAGTGAGGACTCATGTTTTAAATATTTTATGTACAATTTGCATGTTGGCATTTTTAAGGGCTTTTTAAAAAAATCAGACAGTGCTTAAGAGAAAGGTCAAACTGATCACCTTGGAGCCTGGATGCCTTTGTAATGCACAGAGAAAGAGGCAGGGTTAAGTCTTCTCTGCTCTTCTCTTTCTTGAAAAAAAAGCTTCTTGTATTATTCCTTTAGAACAAGAACCAATATGCTTCATGAGATATTAGAGTTCCATTTCCCAAAGTGAGATTCTCTCTGCGTCAAGGTAGATGTGGACACTATTCAACAGAGGTTTGGTTCTTATTTCATTTTGCAGATCAGTGTTAGAGAATGCATGGGAATGGCATTGCCATTGTCCACAGGAAACCCTTCCACTCAAGTGTTAGGCACTTTAACATATTCTACACATAGCCCTTGATGCACAGGCATCAGCCCACACCCCCAAGACAACTGAGCGTGTGCTTGAAAACTCTGTTTGGGGAGACATAGAGTCTCCCAGTCATTGAACACATGATTTCTGATTTAAGGAAACATGTATCAACTATATATGCACAATGGGACATCAGAGGAATACTGGTTTTTCTTTTTCTCATAGAATCTTCTAGTGTAATACTACATTTCTTGCCGCAACACCTTCAACTTACTGTGGCTCCTTTTGAGAATTCATTAAGAAATAAAGCAATTACAAAATATTTTTTCAGTTTTTTTGCCTAAGTTGACCAGAATTAAGCCTGATTTAAAAGAGAGACAGAATATCAACGTGATTAGTTAATGGTATATAAAATTACCATTTAGTCTTCCATCCGAAATCATACGGGGTAGACATAAATGGGTATGCAGATATATATCCTGGCACAAGCTGCAGGATAAGTCACATGCAGCAGGCTTTCTTTAAGAACATCTTAACAACAAAATAGGGGTCTTGTTTTTAATGCCTTACCTGCTTAATGCAACTTCAACCCAAATTGGCTCATGCGTGCAGAATATTAAGCAGGAATCTAGTCTAATGACTGAGGGTTTTCAAGACATCGGAGGAAGAATTGTTAATGTATATGGAGTTTCATCCTTATTAAAATCTGAGGCAGTATTTATGCTTTTCCCTATTGATGAGTCCACCCTACTGCTGCACACAACAGTGCATTCCTGGCCTCATTCTCAGTCCTTAATTTGCACTTGAAAAATATGTACATGTTGAGCCAGATGCTTCCAGTGCCTAAGGTAACTCTATGATAAATTAGGCACTTGAGAAAACAAGATTAACTCTTTCACTAAGAGTTCTGCATAGAGACCCACTTCACTTTACATAAATGCATTATCTGAAAACCTAACTCTACCAAAAAAGGCAATTAGAATTTACGGTAATTTTGCACTTAGCAGAATATTTTTAATGCTTATAAAAACTTTTACTGAAACTTTTTTTCCAAATAATTCTCCAGTAATTTGTCTGCTGGGTAAAACTAGATACTTCTAAAATAAGGAATATCCCCTCCTGTCCTGGGGGGGAAAATTAGCTATGTTTCGCAAATGTACCCCATACTGTTTTTAATTCATGACATTAATACACATTCATAAGTGAGGCACTAGGAGGCTGATCATTAATTGTCAAAGGAGTGTTTGGAGCAAAGTCTTACATGCCTCATTGATATGGCCTATTTTATTTTAACTCAGAAAAACTAAATTTTTTTTTTAAAAAAACTAAATTATTGGGTTATTGAAAGTGTTTCATTTCTACTTTTCTTTCAAAGGCTGAGGATAGTTCATCCTTTCTTTTATGTTCCCTCTAGTTCAAATGAGTGAAATGTTCTTTGAAATGTTGGCTTATGTAGAACTAATCTAAGCCGTTTGTAACCTTAAGTGTGTTTGAGTCACACTTTTAATACTCAGATTTTTGGCAGGGTACTTGAAGGGATTAAAGGGCTCAGAACAACACTGAACAAATCAGCAATAATTACAACACAAGGACTATTACAGCACAACAATATTGCAGAATGTCTCTAAAAGCATCCTAATTGCACACTTCACTTTGTTACCCTCTTGCACCATGCTGATTCTTTGAGCAGGTCTACCTCTAGCCCTGACCTGTACCATTTAAAATATTCATGAAGCAAAGTTCTTTCATGTTCCAGCAAACTTGCAGCAAGTTATACATCCCTCTATCTCCTCAACCTTCAGATGGAAACTTCTGTAACAGCTATTTGAACATAAATATCACAAAAGCAAGCTTTATCCCATTGAATTAAATTTGATGTTTACCTTGAAAATGTTGTATGAATACACATCACGTCTTAGCACTCCAAGTGACTCTCTGACCCAATCAATCTGTGGAGAAATCTCAAAATCCTTCCAGTCTGAATGAACACTTTTACTTTACACAGTCTCAAGCGTCTTTTGCCAGGTTGGGTGAGGATGGTGGGCGAGAATGGAATCATGTAAAGTGTTTCACGAGATGTTGAATTTTGGCAGAAAACTTTTTTACTTCACAAACTCACCACTTGATCTTCCTTCGCTATTTCCCTGATATGCACCATCACCCTCCTTTATCATTCATGTCAAGTTTTTATTTCTTATAGCACTTCTGTGGGCTAATAATCATGTGTTGTATTTATTCCCGTATGCTCCCTTTTTAACTAAGTCTAATTTGTCCTCCTTTTGTTGTCATGAACATCTGCCCCCTCACAGACTGTCGAATACATTTAAAATAAGATAATCTGCCAGGTGCAAGTAAATATGTGCCACCACACACCCACTGCAAAAGAAAGGCTTTTCTCCAATTTTTTTTCAATGTTTTGGCTACCAAACAAACAAGAGTTCCAAATTTTTTATTAGTTTAAAAGATGACATGATGGCAAGATTTTGAAAAGACCATTTCTTATGGTAGCCACATTTTCCTTATCTTGAAGTTTCTTTTCTGTACAACATAAAACTGAATATTCTTCGGTATGAGATATAAGCCAGACTTATATGTTACCCCAAATTAAGCATTCACTGCCTGATCTGGGATTTATTATATAACTAAGAGATGAAGTTTTAGCATGGAGTCATGAGACACTGATTACAAATTCCACTTGCATCTCAGTAAATACTTCTTATATAATAGACATGATAGAATGCATTTCTGAGAAGTAAATGCAAAATGTATTATTTAAAAAGCAGTATTTTAGGTATAGGTATGTCAAATTAAAAAATGGAAAACATTTAGCAACCATCCATTTAGGATTGTTTTAACAGTCTTAGCTTTATTTTTAGCAATAGACAAAAAAGGTATGATAAAAATGTCTCAAGGATAAAAATGAACCTTGGCATGGCAACAAAGAGCAAAATATAGGACATTGTCTAAGGTCTTTTGAATTTTAACCCCAATGATGACATGTACATGACTTGTTTTTGTGGGCAAGTCAATTAACCTGTCAAAACTGTGCTGGTGAGACCCAAATGTCTGTCCACCTTTCAGAGGATCAAAATGATTAAAAGCACATGAACAGACTTTAAAACCACAACCAGCTATCCAAATACAAACTATTAGTATTATTCAGCCATAAAAAATTAATGTACATTGAAAAATACTCATGTGGGGTTTATATTTCAATAATACCAACTCTATTATAATACAGATTCCTTTTAAAGTCATAGTTTGGACATGTTCATTGATGCCTCATTTTATTTGAGAGCTTTGCCCTTTCACAACGTTGTGAAATGTTTTATTCACTTCAATTACTTTCAAAACTGTTATATATCCATTAAAAGGAACAAGGTATAAGTATGCCTGAAAATGTATATGCGTATATCTACTCAAGGTTACATGCATTTAAAATATGCAAAACTTACAACCATATTCAAAATTCTGGCATATAGCTACAACTTCTGTAGTTCTGTCAGTTGCTTAAATTATTTTTCTTACTTTATAACTGATTGATAATTCTGGATACTAAAAACGAAACTATAGTTGAATCTCTTTATTTGCTCTAGCTATATGTTCTATAATGTCACTGGGAACATCAAATTAGCAAATACTGATCCATTGCCCTTAGGGGAAATACAGGGTTAGATTTCATCAATTCATCAATGCAGAGCCTCGTTTTATGTGTCTTTTTGTTTAAAGATACTTTATCTAATTTATATTGTTTATTCATTAACTCATGCCTGAACAAAGTTTAGCTAACACATATTTTCTCCATAAGGCACATCACAACTTTCTCGTGTTTAAAAACAGTAGAAAATACTTTAGCACTATGCTTGCAGGCCATTTTAAACAGCAAAACCCCCACCCAAAACACAAAAATATGAAACTGTGGCACAAAATAATTGCAAAAATGACACTTATGTACAGTATGAGAACTGAAACAAGAGAGCAGAGCATTGTCTTGTTCTCCCTCAGCTGGGCATGTGTGCAATGGGTGATTCCAATTTTTCACTACTTTGCACGAATCTGTGAATGACTGCAAAAGCAACATGAGTATTGATTTTGGAGTTGCAAATAAATTTTAGCAAGTAGCCAAATATTTGAAAATATGAAATCTGCAAATAGTGAATATTGATTACATCTTAAGACTCCATCTGAGATTGGACAAAATTAGTGACTTTTTGGTTCATCTTAGGTGAGGTTTCTATTTGGAATAGGACATATAATACATTTAAAACAGAGCTGTAAATCAACTATACACCACTTACAATTTAGTGTCTGTCTTCTCCACCCCTCACCCACCCCATAACTCTTCCCTTTCAAGAGCTATACTGCAACTGTATTTGCTTATAAATTCTTTGGGTCGAATAGCTTAAATGATTATTTTTGAGGCACAATTTAGGACATCTAGAAGTAAATTTGTATAAACAAATTCCTTTTCCTCTCTTTCCCCGAATGCCCAGTTGTCCACAGCCATAATATTTTACCCTTTATAAATCAAAAAGTGCAGTATCTCAGAGGAGTGGCACTAGTCCGAGAGCGTATGCGTTACCAGTCAAGCCATTGCCACGGCCTTTTAAAATAAAAAAGATGAATTTGACCCACTGTGACATTCACCCTGGTAAACTACTGTCATTACAATGGAAAAGTTCATATCTCCCCCTGTAGGTTATATGTCTTTTAATTTTCTGCCATCTCTACTGAGAAGAACTTTGGGTTCAGTACGTCTCCAAAGACAATGGCCAGGTTTCAGCGATCCATGCAGTGCTCTGGCCACTTCATTCACTTCATCCACCTCATCTCTAACCCTCCCTTGGTGAAGAAGAGGAGCACTGACTAGGAAATAGAACTCAGTCTTTTTGCATCCCATGACAGGTTCTATTCATTAAAAAGTCTGCTAGGGCCACCACCGTTTTCACCTGTTCTTAAAATTGCTGCTTTAGCGTTTTATGAATTGATCTCTGACATTCCAGAAATATTACACAGCATGATTATTCACTGAATTCTAGCAGATATTCTAATACAATTTTTTTTTTAGGAAAAACTCTGTGAGTCAGAACGTAGGACTTCAGTCCTCCTGCTGTAGGCTGTATGAGGTTGGGCAAGTCACTTAATCTTCAGAGCTTTATTTTCCTCCTCTGTTAAATGCAGACAGTAATAATTACTTCAAAGGGTGAATAGGAGGATCTAATAAGATAATAAATGCACAAGCGTTTTGTAAACAGTCTTTAGGGATAGGATCTTGCGAATGGCATAAGCCAATATAAATGTAGTAACTACACAGTAATATCATTATTTCTAAAATAATCCTTCAAAATACAGTAAAACCAGCAGCTTCTTCTCAACCTTCTTTCAAGTAACTCTTAATTTTACTATTTTTGCTCTGTTTCCAAAAAGTAAAAGTTTGAGAAAGTTATATACTGATAAGCGCCAGGAAACAATAACAGAAGCCTTGAGCCTGAGATCTGTAGTGAGTTCCATATCTATTCTACTAGAGGAACAAATCACCCATGCAGAACCTTCTATTTTCCAGGGCAACCAAACTTTATAAACTGAATTTCAGGTCCTCAAAGCAGAAAGACTTGGCATCACACTGTATGTGTGAGTTTGGAGGTTTTAACTTGGTGGAACTCATAGCCGTACCCTCAGACAGGTTGAGTACAAATTTATGCTTAATTTAATTATACAACACGTAAACGATCAAAAGAGTGGGGAAAAGATGCCTTGGCTTGGTTCCAGATTTGCTCACATAATTAATAGTGATCAAAGTGACCAGATAATTGCTGATCTTGCCCAGTGTTTGTAAGTTAGTTTTCTATTTTAATTGAGAAATCTGCGTCAGATTTAGGTTTGAGAGCATTAGTTTTGGATTTCTTTTTCTTAGCCTAAACCACTTTACTTTCTTCTGTAAAGCCCACTGACATCCGACATTTAAGGCTTTTCATCATCCCACACCTTAGATGTGAAAGTGAAATCTTCTCCCAACACTTGGGTCTGATGAAGACTCTCACTTCCCACCAATTCCTTTTTAGCAACTGTTTTTCCTCACCGTATTCACTTCAAGTCCATCACCCACTAACTAAATTTTGATCAATATGTGCTTGTTTAGAACCCATGTGTTGTTTTGTTTCTTTTTATGAGTAATGCTTAAGCCAATTTAGCTTGTAATCTTAGAGTGGACTTTGTCTATATTGTGTTTGATATATTGTGGCTTATTCAATAAACACTTAACAGCAACCAAAGAATTGGACCAATTGACACATCAGCTTTATGGATTTAATGGATGACTGGCACTTGAAAAAATCCTTTAAGGGTAGAATAAATAAAGCATGAACCATTTGCATTAACTGTCCCTGAATATCCTAGGACTTCAAATGTTACTGTAATCAACAGTGAAAGAATCGAGCCATTGGTCCACACAGAGAAAGACAGACTTCACTAACACTTACTTCAGTTACTGTTGAGAGAGCTGTCTTGGTGAGAAATAGTTCTATTTTAATACTCCATTGGAATGAAGTTGCTTTTGTGTTATTTTACCTAGAAAGCTACCTTAAAATCCTATCATTTTTATAAAAGCCTTCGAGCTTCACGTCCCAATGAGTAGGCACATTTGGCCTCATAAATGTCTCGATGTGAGGCACCATCACTGTTCCATGAGGAGCTCTGCATGGTCCACTGATCATTTACAAGGAGATTAATTCTTTCAGAAGAGAAATCCAGGTTTCTTCTATGGAAGCCAGGTTTTAGGCATACAGGAACTACAGTAGATTTCACAAGTGTCCTTAATATTCAGGGAACAGACCTAGTTGGATTCTAAAAATCGCCTTTGTTCTCCCTTAATTTGTTGGCATGCTTCAATTATACTTTGCAAAATAGAAGAGATGGTGGAATGCCCGTTGGCAATTGCAGCATGCGGTTCCATCCTAACTAAGTTCCACTGAAACAGACATGTTTCCAATTCATTTTAAAGGCACTGTGGCCTTCATGAATGTTCCTTCATGAATGTTGGCTACCTGATGAATATGACAATATATTTTCTTTTTGTCTTCAATGAAATAAAACTTAATTTATTGAAGACAAAAAAACAAAACAAAACAAAAAAAAACCCTTAGCACTTGGCTAAGGGTTCATAAGTGAGGTCACTGTGGGATTTGTGGCTTTCCTTTTCTTTGGAAAATCACCAGGTTCAATAGCAGGGGAGAAAATAGTATTATCACCTTGAATATCAAAACATGAGTTTCTCTTTCTCCCCCTTTTATGGATCAAACTTACTCTTTTCCTCTTACAATTCAGAGAATGCATCAATGAGGAATTAGAAAAGCTGATTTTATGAGGAATGTGGGATGTGTTTTCAAAGAAAGTTAGCAACATTTTGAAAACCCAAACACCTTATTTATCAAATCTAAGACTTGTAGTTTAAGTTTAAACTTTGCATTGTTAAAAATAGTTAATGGCATCCCTTTATTAGTTAAAATAACATATCAAATGGCTATACCTGGCACAGATAATATACATGAGGTTGTGCTGAGTGCCTTCAAAGATGCAAAGATGCAAAGACACACTCAATGAGCTGATGGTGTGATCAGGGAAATGTACACAAAGGAGGAAAAGTTAAGTGACTATTCAAGAAAGAAAACTGCACATTAGCATAATGAAAGTAATTGTTTTGGAAAATGAAGCTGCAGACTCAAAATTTAAAATAAAGACTTTTTTTTACTAACAATTATATGCAGAGAGGAAGGGAAGGCAGGTATAGTTAGATAGCTTCAACTCTCTCTGCTCTTAAAATTTTCAAAATTATAGGTTTTATTTTATTTACAGATACCACCTAAAACCATTTTTGGAGGTTTGTTTTGTAGTCAGTGGTAAGAGTGAGAGTGGGCAGATTTAGGGACATTTAGAGGAGGAAAAACTTATGACAGGAAGAAGAAAGGAGCTTTTAATATTCATAGAGCTATTGGTAGAGGACCAGTGGTGTCCTCTACAAAGGGGCTACAGAGTTTATTATTGCTCTGAACAGTTTGCCAGACTTTCATTAGAAAAGCGGAATCATTAACATAACGCATTTAGTTTATAACTCTGAAGACATTCTTATTGTCATTTATCAGATAAGGTACAAAAGGTTACTGATTTATATCAAGGATCTATGGAGATTTAAACATGATCCTTGACCTTAAGGACATCCTCTGTTTACTCCTTAGGCACCTAAAACTCTACAAGAGAAAACCAAACTCCTGAATGTTCCTCTTGTTTATCCTACATCTGGAAGGACACCACTAAAAATCCAGCCCTTTTCCTTGCCACACCCAAGCAGTCAGCAGCATCTTTGTCCCAGCATACATGTGTCTCTTGCATAACCCACCCTCCTCTCTGTCCTGTGTGAGGTCTCCAAGCCGTCCTGTTTCTGTGGACACCCTCCACACTGCCAATAGAATCCTATTTCTAAAATGTCAATGTGAACAAGTCACTGCCATCTACAAAACCATCTTCTAACCATGCATTGCCAAAGGGTAAAGTCCAGTGTTTTTAGTGTGGTGGTAAAAGGTCATTTGCCCCCTCTTTATTTTTCTGTGTCTTCTCCATTCATTGTCCCCCGTACACCTAGGATCTAGCCTCATTGAACTGTGTGAAGTTCCCCAAACCTGCTGATATATACATCTGCCTTTGTCCGTGGTGCTACTTCTGCTCATCCTTCAGGACATAGCTCAGCTGCTACCTCCTCTTGACCGCTGCTTTGCCTAGGGGCGTCAGCTCTTTCCTCTTCTGTCCTTTATCATACAACTTAGAACATATTATTAGAATTTGTCATGTTCTCTAGACTGTGTGCTCTTTAGAAACAGTGGCCATAATGACCATTCATCATTGACTATCCATCATCTGGTAGTAAATTTTGAGTGAGGGTCTGAATAAAAATCTTGCTATTTTTCTTACATTGAACATAAGTTGCTCAGTCATAGACCATATCTTATTTATCTTTGACCTCAAAGAGAACTATCGGAGAGAAAGTAACACTTGCTAAATGTTGGTTAGATGAATAAATTAAAAATTGGCTGACTACTTGAAAATTGACTGATTGGCTAAATGTATAGGGTAATAACTAGCTATAATAGTGCCCCAGCAGCAGTAAGATTTTTAATTATTTTAGTATATTTTGTTCTCTAGTATAGTTAATTCTATAACTTATTTGCAAAAGATATCAATAAAATTATTTTTAAAAATTTGTTTTTATAGGCTAAACTTTCCAGAATTTTTACTCAAAAATTGATAGTGATTCAAATTACTTTCATCTTAGAAGATAAATATAGAACTCTTTCTCTTAGCCCTTAATTAGAAGATAAAATTTTTGGTAATTAATACATTTTTAAGCTAAAAGTTACTGAAAGCTTAAGGCACTGTGCTAAGCACTTTATATGTCATGTAATACTTGCAATTAACACTATGTGGTTTAAGTTCTCTTATTTGCCTCATTTAACAGACAGAGAAATTGAAGCTTAGGAACATCACCCTGCTCAAGGTCATACAACAAGCAGAAGGGAAGATTGGGATTTTAATCTAAGTTTCTCATTCACAAAAACAGAACCTTAGTCATAACCCATTATGCCCCCATTTGCTATAAGATACTATTAAGTGAAAGTCCTGGATAGGACATTTTTCTTAATTACTGAAATATTTTTGGTATAATTTCATTTAAGTATGTGCTACTATTACATGCAATGAAAGAAAACAGCTTTGCCCAAAACATCACTGAAAAGATGTATAGAGTATATCTCAAACAATATGTATAGAGTATATCCAGCCATACTGAATGTATTTCCCACTTACTGAGTGTATTCTATGTACCAATAGCTCTGTTAAACACCTTGCATTTGTGACCTCATTAAATACTAAAAACTCTGAAAACCAATATTATTACTCACATTTTGTAAATGAAGAAACATAATCAGAAAGGCCACCTAAGTGGAAAGAGCTCTTTCTTTAATGTTTCATTTTTTAAAATCTCTATTTATTGAGGAAGGAAACACAAATATAGAAAAGTGCATGAATCTATAAAGGTTCCATACAATTAATGATCACAAAGCAGGCAACTGAGTTACTGCCAACCAAGTCAAGAAATAAAACGTTGCCAGCATCTCACAAGTCACTTTATATACCTTTCTAGGCACTACCCTATTCCCCAAAAGTAACTGTGTAAATGGAATATTTGAATGAGCATTTTGACTCTTGCTTCTTTCAATATCGTGTTTGTAAGATTAATCCATTTTATTGTGTATGAATGTGATTCATTCTTTTTCATTGTTGTATAGAATTCCTATGAAAAATATATGCATATACATATATGTACAAACAGATGTGTATATATACAAACATGAATTCAATTTTACTGTTTATAAATATTTGTTTTGGTTTCAGTTCAGGTTTGTTATTAGTAATTTTGCCATAAACCTTTTAATATATGTCTCTTTGCTACCCACATGCGTGCCTTTCTCCTAGGCGCCCAGGAGAAGAAGAATTGCTAAATTGTAGAGTAAGTGCATCTTTACCTTTAAAAGACAATATTAAACAATTTTTCATGGTGGTTGTACCAATATATACTCTGACCAAGAGTAAAAAGAGTTTCAGATGCTTGATACCCTCATGAATTCAATATTTTCAGTAGTTATTTGGTCTTTTTATTTTTAGATATTCTGTTCTGTATAATGGCATATCATTGTGTTTTCAATTTGTACTTCATTGATTATTAATGAGCGTGAGCACAGTTTTATATTTTTAATAGTCATTTTGGTATCCTTTTGAAAAGAATCTATTTAAATCTCTTGCCTACTTTTCTTTTTTAAATTTTAATTAATTTACATTTATTTATTGATTGACTGATTTAGAATGATTTGGTAGTTTTTGGAGAGAGTAGTGCTGCGTTCTTTGGAACAGCCCTTGGACTTTTAGTAACTTATTTCCGCAAACTAATATGAATTTCCCAGGGCTCGATGCCTGGGTTCACAAGGCTCTCAGCTCAAGGAGGGACACTTCCATTGCCACTACTTTTCCCCAGGAAGCACAGCCATTGAAACAGAAACCAGCACATCTCCCTCACTCTTTCCCCATGCCCACTGACATGGGTCCTAGGCCATGGAGTTGTTCTTTTTTTTTTACTTTATATTTTATTTCAGAGTATTATGGGGGTACAAATGCTTTGGTTACATAAAGTGCTTTTGCACCACCCAACAAGTATGCTCATTCCCCAGACAGCATGCACTACATCTGTTAGGTGTGGATTTACCCATCCCCTCCTCCCCCCTCCCACCTGCCCTACACTCTATGAATGTTACTTCCCATATGTACACATTAGTGTTGATCAATTAGTACCAATTTAATGGTGAGTCCATGTGGCATTTATTTTTCCATTTGTGTGATACTTCAATTAGAAGAATGAGTTCCAGCTTCATCCAGGATAATATAATAGGTAGTTCATAATTATTTTTGGCTGAGTAGTACTTCATCGTAGACACATACCATATTTTGTTAATCCACTCATATATTGATAGACACTTGGGTTGTTCTTACATCTTTGCAATTGTGAATTGTGCTGCTATAAACATTAGAGTGCAAATGTTTTTTTTACAGAACGTCTTTTTTTCCTTTGGGTAGATGACCAGTAGTGGGATTGCTGGATCAAATGGTAGATCTACTTTTAGTTCTTTGAAGACTCTCCATACTGTTTTCCATAGAAGTTGTACTAATTTACATTTCCATCAACAATACATAAGCATTTCCTTTTCACCACATCTGTACTAACACCTATTAATTTTGATTTTTTTAATAATGGCTAGTGGTAAGATGGTATCTCATTTTCATTTTAATTTCATTTCCTTGATGATTAGAGATGGTGAGCATTTTTTCACATGTTTCTTGTCTGTCTTTTGAAAAGTTTCTGTTCATGTCCTTTGCCCACTTTTTAATGCGATTGTTTGACTTTTTTTCTTGCTGATTTTCCTGAGTTCTTTATAGATTCTAGCCATTAGCCCTGTATTGGATGTATAGCATGCAAATATTTTCTCCCATCTTTAGGTTGTCTATTCACTCTAGTGATAGTTTCTTTGGCTGTGTAGAATTTTTTAATTTGGTTAGGTCCCATTTTTTCTATTGTGTTATCTGGGTTTTATATCATTGTTATTCATCTACAGAACTTCTTTGCATTTTCTATACAGAGATCTTACAAATTTCTGATTAGAGCTACTGGTTATTTTTATTGCTATTTTAAATAGTTTATTTTTCTTAAAATTTGTATTCCAAGTGATTTTTGCTAGTATAAAAAATACAATTGATTTAAAAATTGTTCTTGTGTCAGCAATCATGCTAAACTCAACCTATTATTCCCATAATTTATCCATAGATTACTTAGATTTTTGACATAGACAATTATAGTATCTATTGATAATAATAGGTTTATTTCTTGCTTTTCAAATCTATTTATTTATCTGGATTTAGATCAGTCATATATTTTTATTTGTCCTACCTTTTCAATGTACTTTTTTTCTTTCCTGTTTTCTTTTGGAAGTATTTGATATTTTGTTAAATCTTCTATTGTAATCTAGTTCTATTGGCTTCTCCTATTCTTTTACTGTTTATTCTAGAGACTACCATGTACACCCTAGATTTATTCAAGTTGCTGTCTAAAATACTAATTTTACCTTTGACAATGTGAAGACATTAGAACACATGAACACCATTGACATTTTGTATATACAAATTCTTTGTATATTTTAAACTCCATTGATGTTATTTATTAAAGTTAGCATTAATTTAGATTTTACCACATATTTGTTTTATGTTGTTGGTATATTTTTGTTTAATTCTTCTTGAATCTATAATTTCCATCTGAGATCTCTTTCTTTCTGCTTGGAAAATAGTATTTCTTTTAGTTCAGATCTGCTTTTGATAAATTATCTAATTTGTTTTATTTAAAAGTGTTTATTTTATCTTCCTTCTTGAAGGATATTTTCATTGGGTATAGAATTCTAAGTTGACAGTTGTTTTCCTTTTTTTTTTAAAAGGTGTTATTATATTTTCCCTGATTTTCATTTTTTCTTTCTGAAGAGTTGTCATTTTTCTTCTTATGTTTTCTCCATATTCTTTCTGTTTCTAAGATATTCTCTTTTTTTTCTGTTTGGTTTTAGCAGTTTGTCTAGATGTGATTTTTAAAAATCACTTTTAGGGTTCATGGTGCTTCTTAAATATTTGTCTTAATGTTTTTCTTCAGTTTGGGAAACTTCTCAGCTATTTTATCATTGATCACTTACCTCCAATTTTCTCTCATTGCTCTTGCTAGGATTCTGATTTCATATTTGTTAGACCTTCTCACACTATCCTGTATGTTTTTTACCCTCTCTTTTTATTTTATATTCTTTTTACTCTCCATTGTTAAGTTTGGGTATTTTCTTCTGATATATTTCTTGGTTTGCTTATTGATTCTTCAATTGTATCTGATATACTATTACCCTTCTTGGGTTATTAATTTCTATATAGTTCATTTATTAATAGTTTCCAGATCTTTGATGAACTTCTCAATAATATCTGTTTTCTCCTTAAATTTATAACACATAGCTATTCTACAGTCTTTATTTGTAGTTGAGAATGTTTGTTTCTATAGTTTATTTCCATCCCTATGCTTTCTTATCTGCTCATGTGCCTGATTATTTTGATTGTGTGCTCAATATTATATATGATATATTATAGAGATACGGTTAGCTATACACTGATGTTGTCTTCCTCTAGAGATATCTTATGATGACTTTTGGCAGGCATCTATGTACACTAACAGTATGGTCTTATTTTACTCTATTTTCAAAGATTTAGATGATTATTTAAATCTGGGCTTCAATCCTTTTGAGATTCTGTCTACTTCTGGTTGACCCTCACTCCTAGAGATCTTTGGGATTGGTAATACCAGCATTGGTAACACTACCAGCAGCCCCTCTATCCCAGTGTTTGTCTTCCTACCTCCACAGGGGTATCTCTGAACGATGCTTACAATTGTCTTTGCTGCTTAGCCACCTGTCCAGAAATTGGCAGATGCTGCCAGGGAAAGATGGCCTCAAATGTGGAATTATTATTTCTGAATATCTGTCTTCTTCAAAATCTATACCCTGTAATCTTTTCATGCCTTATTGGCTTTCCAATGCCTTCAAATAATTTTTTAAAAATACTTTCCTGTTTTCCCAGTTGTCCTCAGCAGGAAGCAAGCAAGGTTACCTAGTCCTTCATTACTGAAAGTGTATGTCAAATAGCCCTCTTTAAACTCTGACACACTGACCTTTTAAATAACTGTACCAGTATGCAAATATCCAAATAAATATTTGCCTGTCAGACTATCTTTGGAAGCTAGCCACTTATTCTACCATTTTACTATTTTGCAAATCATTTCTAGAGTTCCTTTTAGATGAATTATCCTCTCCCCCCCAATTTAAAGTTACCTAAGTCCTTTTGCCCCCAAATGCAGCTCTGATTACATACTCTAATTGTTATACATAGGTTTATAACTTTTGACTATTTAGAAAAAAACAAATACATGGTCTATACACAAAGTGGCCACTCAGCCTTGAGAATTTCATAAAATATGTCAGTTTCTCAAGGTAATCCTTGAGATAAATTTCTAAACATTATTTGAAAAATGGTCATTTTACAGGGGTGTGTGTAGAGCCTCCCACATTGTCAACTTTGGAAAGAATCTGAAATATTTGGATATTTCAGTGTTTTGTGGTTTAAAACAAAATTAAACTTTTACTTTTATGGTTACCAGTTTTTTAAAATTTCAGAACTTCTCCCTTTATTCTTGATCAGATAGTGTAGAAAACAGCGAACTTGTGGTGTATATATTTACCAACAGTTTTGTTACTAAAAATATTTCAATTGTCTTTGAAACGCAGTGGATCTCTCTCACCCTTGGGTGCTGTCAGTTTAGTTCCACGTTTAACACAGTGCCTTGGAGCCAAGAGAGTTCTCCATCCATAAGGCCTCAGATTGCAGCAGACACGTGGCCATGCATAGTTGAGCATCTCTCCCGTTTGGAGGAAGGGGCTTTCTTGCCTATTGCCAGTAAGGCCTCTGATGACCTCCCCTACCTTCGCATTCATCCCAGTTTGAATATCCTCTCAGACCTGCCTCAGAGGGGCTGATTCATTTTGATTTAAGCTGGGTCTGGTCAAGTTCTAAGTACCATGGAAAACATTTATATGCCTCTATGGTTTCTTAATCCCCACATTACAGCTTCTTTAAAAGGAGTCCACTTTGCTTCTGGACCACCAACGGTTCCATGTGGAACCAGCCACAGCTACAGGAAAATACGTGCAAGGATAATCCCATATCAAGGTATGTGTTGCCGAACCCTCCACCTGCACCCTGGGTGTGGTGGGACCCTGAGCAGATGTTTCTGGGCAAAAGCATTAGTAACAGGCAGCTGTGCACACAGAAGGCAGTTTAAATATGCACTATTTCCTACACAGACCCTTTGGACTCTAATATCCCATTTTCCCCATCCTATGTCCCTCTGAAAATTTTAGAGCCAATTTTTTAAAAATTCAATTTAGAAGCCTTGGGAGATTCACCAATGTAGGTGCTAAAGGACAAGCAACTCTACTGTGGCTGAAATATTTTTAGAGCTGAGTATAGCTGGGAAGAAAAATAAGGATTTTTTTCCCCTTCCTGAGAGAAAGCTTAACTACTGGAAGCTAAAGCTATCCTTTTTAGGAGAGGAAATGCCTGCTTCCTTTCTGGGACCTGATAGCCCAAGGCTAACTGGGGACAGAAAAGGTTATTTCAAAAGTACTTGGGTACTTCATCTACACTTGTATTTCCCAAGAAAATAAAACACTTCTTCAAAAACTTAACAACCTACAAGCAGGTAGATGTTTCTGCATGCCCCTCACTGAAAATGCCTTATCTAAGTGAATTTTCTTTGTCAGCTTGAATTACCTGGTTTCTCTGGCTGTCATGAGCAGATTAACTGAATCATTGCCAAATCTACACTTGATTTTTTTTTTTTTTATTCATGGACATATTTTTTGGCTTAAGCAAAGAATTGTACCATGTCCAGTGAACATGACCCAGGAGACACATTTTTTGCAAACACATTTTGTAACTTCAAAAGCCTGTGATGATCCTGAAGGCCTGAGGCCAAATATATATATATATATATATATATATATATATATATATTCCCAGCATTAAAGAAAATGTGCTTGTATAGAATGAGGGACAAGAAAGACATGACAAGATTGCCTCTTTGGTGTGACAAGTCAGAATTATCAGTGTGTATGTGGTTTTTAAAGGGTACAAAAGTTTGCAGGAGGGGTGTTTGGAAGGTCCTCCCTACATCTGGAAAACAGAGCAGGAGACAGGACACGTGGGCTTCCAGGCCTCACTGCCACTATTACAAAAGGCTGGGGCTGGGCTGAAGAGGTACAGCCACTCTGGTCTCTGGTTTATTCCTCTCTCCCCACTCAGGTTGTGTGTTAGCGTCACTATCGACTGCTGCTTTGTTTCACACTGGCCATTTTCATGAGTTTGTGAATGTCACAAGGATTTAGAAGCACACAATTGTCAGGTTGGGTTAACTGTTCCAATAGACCACCCCTAACTTCAATGGCTTTATACAGGTTGATTTCTCTCTCATAGCACTGAATCCAATCTCAGAGCTACTCCTAAGGGAGGCTGGGACGTGTGTCCCAGCTGTTTGCCCAGGGGAAAAATGACAAACAGTTGGTGAACACCTTTGCAGACTCTGCTATAAGCAAAATAATGAAAATTGTCCTTTTCATCTCACAAAACTATTTACAAGAACTTTTGCATGCAGACACTTCCTTTGCCTTTTTCAAAATGACCTTTTTTTATTTAAGGGTAGGGTCGCTATTTCATTAAGAAGAAGACTGCAAGAATACTGACAAAAAGAATTTTTTTGTCACAGGGTAGGCACACAGGCCACGTTTGTTGGGTCCACTGGAGAAGAAATCACACCGTCTGCACTCAGTCCTTGGCATTCTAATGTTACCAGGTGATTTTGCGAGCATAAAAATAAAGCTGCGCTTTTTGCAAGCAGAAAGTCTCATTACGTTTGAGGTGAGTCAGGAAAGGGAGCGAAGGGAAAGTGTCTATTTTTGGGTTCTGAGCACAGCTGAGGAGCCCTCGATGCCTGCCAGCGAGGCACAGCTGCAGCGGCGCGGCGCGGCTGTCCACCCACCTGCACACCGAGCCGGTGCCATGCCGATTTTCTCGCCGTGTTTCCGGCCTTCTTTTCTGAAAGTTATAAGAAGCAGAACCAAACATGACAGCTTTTCCTCAAGTATTAAGTAGCCCTTATATGATTCCGATAAATAAGATATTCCAAGCAAGAAAAAGCATTCATCTGCATAAAAAAAACTTTATCCAGTTTGCCAAATTTGACTCCCGTGTATTTAAATGCATGTTATGAGTAGCAAAATATCTCGGTTTTGCATTAATCCTATTTACCCAGCAGTGGTGGTCTCTCTGTCGGTCATTAGTAACCACATCCTATCTAAATACTTTCTGAAGCATACGACAAGGACAGTTGCCAGGTACAGTAAACACCGGATTAAAGTAATATTACCAAGCACTATTTTATGAGCCCATTTAAAATGGTAACCTGGCAACCAGCTTGCTTTTGTCCAAATGCATTACATAGCCATAATTTGCACACAGAATTAATTTCCAAATAAGTTTCTTGAACACAAAAGACAGTTCCAAGTAAATATTTAAATGGGCACACGCTTGGAAAATGTTCAGAGAGAACTTGCCATCCTAAAAAAATTATGGTGTTCTAAAAAAAAGCTTGCCAGAATTTCTTCAATTAAGCAATTTGAAATAAAATAAGGACTATGGTTAATCTAATTTTATATACTGGGAGGTTCAACATTTTTAAAAATGAAATAAAACTAAGTAAACAGAACTATGTAGATAAATGAGGGAACAAAAAGGAACCCACTTTTCGGATTAATTGGAAGAGGCAGAGCTTCATGGCCCTTCCACTGTCCCCTGATGGCAATCTGTTCATTCACTGTTCATTCATTCATGTACCCCATCTGTATCTGGTGCCATGGTGGCTCCAGGGATATTAGAGTTGAACAAAACAGATAACAGGGCTTGACTCATTGAGCTTAGAATCCAGGCATTAACAAAGAGTGACATCTTACCACTTGAGAAGCTTGGCATGTTCTAGGAGTTTATGGTGCCTTAGGCTGTGGCCTGATGCCACAAAAAAAGGCCTTCCAGAAAAGGTGACATTAAAGCTGAACTCTGAAAGATAAGTCAGAACCAGAGAGGAGAAATAGGAGATGAGGAGGATTGGGGATGGGATATATTTCTTATAGATTCTACAGCTGTGCAAAAGGACCTAAAAATCAGAGAGAGCATGGCAAATTATAGAAATTCAAAGAAGTTAGACTCTCTAGAAAAATCATGAGTGAAGGCCAGAGCAGTAGGGGAAGGGGCTGCAGAGGTGGGCAATGGGTAGCTCCAAGGAGGAATGTTGAACACTTGGGACAGAAACATAAAACGTGTGCAACAGCAACAACAAAAATGAATTATTGTATCTGTACCGATACGCATTCATACACACACACACACACACACACATATATATATATACACACACACATACATATATACAGTAGTCCCCCTTCTCTGTGGTTTTGACTTTAGAGTTTTCGCCTGCTGTGGTTTCAGTTACTCGCAGGCAACCACACTTTGAAAATATTATAGCATTTTGAGCGAGAGACAGACCACATTTCACATAACATACTACAGTATATTGTTATAAGTCTTCTATTTTATTATTATTGTTAATCTCTTATTGTGCTTTTTTATAAATTAAACTTTATCCTAGGTATGTATGTATAGGAAAAAACATAGTATATACAGTGTTTGGCGCTATCCAAGATTTCAGGCAGGGGTCCTCAAACTACAGCCGCAGGCCACATGCAGCCCACTGAGAACATTTATCCGGCCCACTGGGTGTTTTTTGCCGCTGCTGGCTGTCCTGCTTAGCAGCCAACTCGTCCTGGGCCCACAGTGCACATGTGTGGAATGTGCGCCGTACTCTCCAATGGCCCTCCAACGGTCTGAGGGACAGTGAACTGGCCCCCTGTTTAAAAAGTTTGAGTACCCCTGACAGGCATCCACTGGGGATCTTGGAACATATCCTCCCAGATAAGGAGGTCCTACTGTACATTCATATGTATTTTTCATGTATATATTTTTATATGTGGATATAGATATGTATATATATATTCCCCCCTCCCCCCTTTTTAATGGCTATACAATATTCTAATCTAAAAAGAAATACATGGAAAAAATTTTGGACAGATATATAAAGCAAGTGCAACTTAAGATTGGAATCACTTTCTTAATACAGTCCAAGAAAAGTCTTTTACTAGACATTAGACTCATGGTTGGAAATGGTAGTTGGTCTGAACAAATAACCAGAAGTTATTGAGTATCTTATATGTTTTTATCATAAGCAGGTCAGGCAAGTGGGGGAAACAAAGGAAATCTATTTGCTGAATCAATCAATGGAAAACATTTCAGACATCAGCCTATTTCCTTAAGGCACTTATTTATAGAGATAAATCCAGAAATCATGAAGCAATTGGAAATAATTGAATGT
>VSMD01039211.1:0-93285 GCA_008750895.1 Mirza zaza | reverse complement strand
CTGTGGTAGGCAACCTGTAAGATGGTTCCCAGTGATTTCCACTTCCTGGTATTCATGCTCTTGTGTAATCTCCTTCCATTGTATGTGGGCTGGACTGAGTGACCCCTTTCTAATGAAGGAAATTCTGCAATGGATGTCAATCCCCATATTAGGTTATAAAAAGTCTGTGGCTTCCAATTTGGTGCTCTTTCTTACTTTCTCTTGAATGTCTTGTTCTGGGGGAAACCATGTGCCATGTATTAGAGCAATGCTATAGAGAGGCAGGGAACATGTGAGTGATGCTAATAATCATGTGAGTGAACTTGGAAGCAGAACTCCTTCTCACTCCCAAACCACCCACCCAGTTGAGCCTTCAGATGAGCCCATAGCCCTGATTGACAGCTTGACTGAAACCTCAAGAGAGACCTTAAATTTGAGGCACACAGCTAAGATGTTTCTGGACTGCTAACCTACAGAAACCATGGGGTAATACATGTCTATTGTTTCAGCTGCTAAGATTTGAGATATTTTGTTATTAAGCAATAGATAACTAATATCAATTGTGATAAGTAAGAACTTTTCTTCTATCATTTTATTTAATCCTCCCAATATCCTGTGACAGAGTTATTTTTAACTTCTATTTTACAGACAAGCAGAATGGAAGTGCAAAAACTATGGTACTTGGATCATATTAAGCCTTCAATATATGTTAATAAGAAGAATAATAGCTATTGTTATTATTAGTTCCTATTTAATATAGTCCCCTTTAAAACTCCTTGACAGGTCAACACTTCCAGTGATGAGTTGGTAATTCCCTCATCTTGTGGCTGGGAACCCTGAAGTCCAGGTAGGTCTCACAACTTGCTTATTGCTTTAGGATACATAGCAAAGAGACAGTAGCCCTAAATCAATTTATAGTGAATTAGGCAAATTAAAACCCTTGGAGGAAATATCCACTGAATATGTAATTACATTAAACTGGGGTTTAAATAAATTTAAGATTTAGAATGTATTTCCCCCGTTTCTGGCTTAACATATTTATGCATATCTAACTTATTCCTAGGCAAAGGGATGAGAAAAACTAATGCTACAGATTTAGGGGCCCCAGGGTGTAGGCAGGGCTGAGGATTCACGCACCGTCTTGTATGGTTCTGGACAGCGTTAAAAGAATTGACATTGACCGAATTAAAGATGGAGTGTGGCTGACCGTTCCTTAGGAACTCTGGCTATTTAACCACCAAACAGCTTCCTACAGGAATGCACGGCATTTAACACAACTCACAGAAGCCCACTCTACCCTTCTTGGGCTGGCTGCCTCCCTGGTTTGCAAATGTCCTCCCTTCCAGAATTACCTGGAGTGAAAGAATCATTGCAAACCGAATTTGCATCACAAGCAGACAGGCAGGCACAGGGATCAAGCACTCGAGCAAGCTGAAAATTACTTTCTTTCCTAATCATAATATTAAAGCCAAAATGTTTTTTTTTTTCTCTCTGAGATTATTTTCATCTTGAAAACTCACTGGGGTTTAATCTAATCATAACATAATCTGTGCACCTGACAGGAAAGTAAATGATTTTTCCAATTCATATAAAAGGGCCTCCAGCATTTTTCAGTCTATACTACCATTTTTTTTTTTGAAATTATGTGTATATGGTTTCTTCAGGGAATAAAACCCAAATATAACCCCCTCCCCCTTAAACTTCTATTCTGGGTCTTGATCAGCTGGCACGGTGGCTCATGCCTGTAATCCTAGCAATTTTGGGAGGCCTAGATGGGAGGATTGCTTGAGCCCAAGAGTTTGAGGTTGCTGCGAGCTATAATGATGCTATTGCACTATAGCCAGGGCATCAGAGAGACTCTGTCCAGAAAAAAAAAAAAAAAAAAGACATTGCAGTGTTCTTCCTGCCTCCGTTTCTGGAAGCTTCCCTTTTTCCTGTCTTCCTCCCTCCTCTCTGTTCTTTTCCCCATGGTATCCCTGGGGCTCCAGGTACCCTCTGCCCACTACCTCTGCAATAAGGTGCTCTCCTTATTAGTCTCCTCCATAAAATCCAGTGCCTCCTCCCTTCTGATAGGAGCACACATATCTCATTGCCCCTCCCATCTTCATCAGCCAAGAAGATGGTGGAACTTTTTCCTTCTGCAATTTGCATGGCGAAGCGGACTTTTCCTTCTAAATCCAAAATTGTATTACAGCTTTGAATGTGCTCCTTCAGATTTCCCACAGTCCTGTCTCCAAATCTCACTCGTGGACACCCGTGCCCGATTCTGATCGAAAGTTGCAGTTTTAGGACGTGGCTTCTTCATTCTTTCTCTCTCCCATCCCCTCAAAATGTACTGGCCTCGTGTATTATTCCCTTCCGGCTTCTGCCGTGTGGCAGACCAATGTGACATAGAAATTGGGGCTGAAATCTTAAACTCAGAATGATTCCAGTTTAATTGGGACTTTTTCAATGGATGAGTTGATCTTAAGTAGCAAGAAACTGACAATTGAGGTTCTATGAGCAAACAGTGTGGTAGAATGTGAATAGCGCCAGTCCGGCAGGAGGACAGAGCTCTAGGTTTAGTTCTGTTTATCAGAAACCATCAGGGTGAACCTGGGCAAGTGATTCAGCCCCAGTGATCTTCAGTGTCCTCACCCATAAAATGGGGAGATGGGACCAAGGGTAGAATTTGGAAGAGGTAAAACTTCCTACTATTGTGTTTTCCCGAAAATAAGACAGGGTCTTATATTTATTTTTCCTCAAGAAGACACCCTAGGGCTTATTTGCAGGGGATGTGTTATTTTTTTTTAAGTACGGTACAACAATCTACATTGATTCAAATATAGTTAAGTCGTCTTCTTCTGGAACATCATCATCACTCTCCAAACCCCGAATTCCATCCTGAATTTCTTGCGACTCTATTTCCTTTAGAAGCATTGGCCCCAATCTCTCATGTCGGACAATAGAGCTCTCATGGGGCAGATGAGAAGGGCTGCTCGTGTTCTTTACCACTCCGAGACGAAATGCATGGGTTGTGCAGATATGCTGTGTAGCCACTGGTCTTATTTTCGGGGTAGGGCTTCTATTGCGCAAATGCTTAGAAATCCTGCTAGGGCTTATTTTATGGGTAGGCCTTATTTTCGGGGAAACACGGTAAGTAGTACTAGACTAAGTAATATGAAAGACACCAGTCCACCATATGTGGGGACGAAATGCAAGACATTGGACTGGATGACTTCCAGGGTTCTCCAAAATCCAAGTTTCACTGATATTTTGGGGGCGGGAGTGCTTTCCCAGTGGACCCAAATCCCACCCATAAGCCTGACTCCTATTGGCTTAGGGGCTTCTCTGTACTTGGACATCTGGCCCTCACTGGCCTCACCTGATTCTCTGTGTTAATGGTGTAAACGGTGTCGGTTTGATCCAACAGTCTGCAGGAGTAGGCGATATTGACCGCTGTCTCCTGCTTGTCGCCAGTCAAGACCCAGAGCCGGATGCCAGCCTCCCGCAGAGCAGCGATGGTGTCTGGAACTCCTTCCTGCAGCCGATCTTCGATCCCAGTCGCTCCTGGAGTGACCAAAGACACCAGAGCTCACGTTTGTGGTCAAAGAGTAGCTGCTTAATTCCTCCAACACTCCGTGGAGCCAGGCAATGTTTGGTAGACATGGTCCCTGGGCTAGGCTGTGCCAGGCACCCGGGACACAACAGTGTACTAGAGAGAGCTGGTCTCTAACCTGTCCAAGCTCAAAGGTTGTTGAATAAGGATTTATAACTGCGATATATGACGACAGAAGGTCAGGGTGCCATGTGAATCTATGTCAGGAAACCCTACCTTCACCTACAAGACCAGGGCGGGCCTTGCTGGGGGAGTGCCATTTAAGCTCAGACTTGGAAGACAAAAGCCAGGAGGTGGCAGAGGAGGAGAATTCCAGGCACAGGGATCAGCATGAACGGAGGCCCAGAGGTTAGAGTAGAAGACACAGAAAGGGAGGCAGAGTGAGGTGAGAGACGAGGCCGGGGAAGGAGGAAGGGCTGTGGGATCACGCAGAGCCTTGTCTGGGTGAAAGGAGTTTGCAATTTCTTTGGTACCAAAGAGAGCTATTCAAGGGTGTTAAGCTGGGGAGTGACAGAATCAGTTTTGAGTTTTAAGATCGTTCTAGAGAATAGATTGGAGATTGGAGAAAGGGGACGAGATTCAGGGCTAGCCGCTCCTCAGGAGGCCGAGCAGGGGTGCAGAGGAGCGCTGACAGCGGCCTGGAGCAATACAAACAGGGAAGTGGGGAGACTGACATCTCTGCCCTGCAACCTGATCACGGAATGAATAGTGGCTCACATTTCTGATAATATTCATGGAGGGAATTAAACATGCAGATTCCATAATTTTTGAATGATCTCACGCTTAGCATCAACCCTGATGAATGTATACCCAAGTATTGAATAGTTGCTAAGAGATTAAGCGAAAATAAATCTGCATTTCAATTGAGATTCATTTCAGACCAAAGACTGATGGCTGTGCCCATCTCACTCTGGGCAGGAGCGAGGCATTTTGTTTCTTTTGATAATCCAGAGTGACACTAGGTTGGCAAAGCAGCTACATTGGATGCATATTGAAAAGATCATTTCATATTTTGAGATGCAGCGTTTTGATAGTGTGCTAGCATGTCGGTGCGAAGATGAAATCTCTTCTCAGTTCAGTCCTCTCCTTTCTAAGCCACCCTGGGGGAGGAAAACCACCTCTCTATCCGGAAGGGCGCCTGTTTTGCATTTCAGGTTCAAACGTGCCACCAGTAAACAGCTCCATGGAAAGTGATGGCTCGAGCCTCGTCTTTCCTTTGGTGGGCTAGTCTGGAAGGTGAGATCCTCAGGCTGATTTATATGACAGCGAGGCAGAATGAAGGAGAGACGAGGAAAAACACATTTATTTGTGTGAAAGAGAAAATGAAACAGGAAGGTCGAGAAAGCCTTTCCCAGCCAGGGGAAGCGACAGGTTCTGACAAGTGTGCTCTGTTCATGCAGAACCGGCGATGAACACCTCCCACTGATGGGGACCACAGTGCTGCACGGAACAAAGGAGCTCCGTTGGGGGGCGGGGGGTGGGCAAGAAGGGGCTCGGGCGTCCTAATGGGATGACTTTCTGGTGGCCGTGTATGGCAGATAGAGTTGCCTGGCCTGGCCACCCTCTGGTTCTTGTTATTAATAAAATGAGTCCTCGTGTCCAGCCTGAAAGGGGGTCTTCTGAGACAGCATGCAAAGGCCTCTGCAGCCGAGACATAAGAAACAGAAGGTTGGCCGGGTGCGGTGGCTCACGCCTATAATCCTAGCACTCTGGGAGGCCAAGGCGGGCGGATCGCTCAAGGTCAGGAGTTCAAAACCAGCCTGAGCAAGAGGGAGACCCCATCTCTACTAATAATAGAAAGAAATTAATTGGCCAACTAAAAATATATAGAAAAAATTAGCCGGCCATGGTGGCACATGCCTGTAGTCCCAGCTACTCGGGAGGCTGAGGCAGCAGGATTGCTTGAGCCCAGGAGTTTGAGGTTGCTGTGAGCTAGGCTGACGCCATGGCACTCACTCTAGCCAGGGTAACAGAGTAAGACTCTGTCTCAAAAAAAAAAAAAAAAAAAAGAAAAAGAAAAAAAAAAGAAACAAAAGGCTGAAGGAAGTGGCCTTCTCCCTACCTTGCCAGCCAACCTGGCAACTAAATCTTGTTGCTGCTGCCTTTTATATGCACAGGCATCACCATGTGACAGCAACTTGGGGTCTTTTCCCTTGATCCCCAGCCTGGCTGGGCAGCTCAAGCAGCATGATTCAGCCAGAGGAGAAGTCAAGGCTCAGAGGGGCGCAGGGGCATGTTCCTGGGCACACAGCAAAGTCACAACGGGGCTGGAACTTGAGCCTCGCCCCCAGGCCAGCATTGCCCGCCAAGATGAAAGAAGGCTTTTATCATGTGGTCAGAGCATGCTGCTTGGGCACTGCTTACCTAGATCTTGCTCCCAAGGTAGGGGGAAATTAATCCTGATCAATAAAGCCTCCCCTTTGCCCCTTGGTAATACTTTTTCCCCAACTGACACACAACCTGTCTCTTAACCGGTCTCTGTCTTCTCGTCTTTCCCCCAGTGCAGCGGCCACCTGCTGGTAACTCGTGCACAGCAGCAGCCAGAGTAACTTTTGTAACGCACAACCTGTCCCTGCCTTCACTCCTGGCCCTCCCCAGACTTTTAGCTTATGGTTTATACAGTGCTTTGTCATCTGGGTCCTGCTGACCTCTGTCCCCTCACACCATTTCTTCCCCACACCCCGTGGTCCAGCCACAGCAGACCTCTGTGTTTTCTGCCAGCCCAGGCTCCTAACTCTGGGCCTTCGTTTGGGCCCTTCCTTCTGCCTGACAAGCTCCTCTTCTTCCTCTCAGTTAACGGCCTTCCTAGACCTGTCCCCCCTGGTCCCCTGGCTAGGTTGGCATCTCCTACTTTGTGCTTTCATCCCACATGGTCCATCTTCCGGCCCAGTTCTCATCACACTCTGTTAAAATCACTTGCCTAATCATGCAGCATCCTCCTAGAGCTCTTAGAGAACAGACTTTGTGGCTCCTGTTCCTTATCGTAGCCCTGTTGCCTAGCATGCTACTTGGTACATAGTAGGTGCTCAACAAACATCTAAATGAACGGAGGAGTGTGCTGCTGGAGAAGGAGCCAAGCTCCGCGGCTTCCTCCTGCAGGGAGCAAAGTAATGCTCCCGGGGCATCCTCGGGAAGCTGTGCGAGGAGTCTGGGTTGGGTACCGACCGGCACAGCCCATTTATGCCAAATGCCTGGAAGGGCACCCCAGGGAAGGCTGCTAATTGAGACATATTTGTAGCAGTGTCAGAATCAGGGCCAAGAACTTCCTTCCCAACTTGCCGCTTTCCTTTTTTTTCCATATAATGATGACTTATTTTTAGCTACCGAGTAAGGTGAGTTGATTCTCCAGATGCTGCGCTGTCTCCATTAGAAGCTCATCTCGGTTTTCGAGGGATGCCTCAGCCTCACGCCGGAAACTGGCCCACCTCTGGAAGTCCTCTTCACTCATGACCTGTGGGACAGGGAAATGCTCTTTAACAATCTCAGGTGGTCAGTAAGAGAATTCCCTCCCCCTTCCCCATCCCATGGGCCTGTTGGAACCTCATTACATATTAATGATTAGATGGGGCTTTCTCCTCCTTGATATATATATTTTTTTGAATGCCAGAATCAATGAAGATTGATCCTTATGTTCCATTACCACCAAGCATCCATTGAGCCCTTACTGTGCGCAGGGCACTGGAGATGATAGAGACAGACAAGGTCCCTGTATGCTTGGGCTCATATCTGGCGGAGGCTGTGAGATAATATCCAAGCATAAAATGTAAAAGAATGGATCATTTTTCAAGGAGTGCTATGCAGACAATAAGGGTGATGTGATGTGAGTGTAACGGGGTAGGGGAATAACTGCAGGGAGGGGGGCTGCTTTCTTCTGGATGTTCAGATCACCCCGACAAGGTGACGTGCAAGCTAAGTGCAAAGACAAGAGAGAGTCGGTCACGGAGAAGACCAAGTGCAAAGGCTGTGAAACAGCAATGGACTTGCCCTTCTTTCTGTGCCTTGAATAGATCGGGTGGTGGGAGGATGGAAATCAGGGTGGAGAAGGTTCAGAATGAGGTTGGAGGGCCAGGCGCGGTGGCTCACGCCTGTAATCCGAGCACTCTGGGAGGCCGAGGCGGGCGGATTGCTCGAGGTCAGGTGTTCAAAACCAGCCTGAGCGAGATCGAGACCGCGTCTCTACTATAAATAGAAAGAAATTAAGTGGCTCAACTAAAAATATAGAGAAAAAGTTAGCCAGGCATGGTGATGCATGCCTGTAGTCCCAGCTATTCGGGAGGCTGAGCCAGGAGGATCACTTGAGCCCAGGAGTTTGAGGTTGCTGTGAGCTAGGCTGATGCCCTGGCACTCACTCTAGCCTGGGCAACAGAGCGAAACTCTGTCTCAAAAAAAAAAAAGAAAGAAAGAAAAAAAAAGAATGAGGTTGGAAAGAAGAGCAGCAGCCAGATCTCACATAGCCTGCCAACCACCCCAGCAGGCATGGTGTCACACACAAGAGGTGCCTGAGAGCGGGCAGAATCCAGCTAGTGGCCACATCTTCCTCCCTTAGAGTCCCATAGCACTTTCAGACCCTTCTGTTGGCATTGCATGCATACTGTCTCTTATAGCAATGAAGGATTCTTTTGTCCAAGGGTCAAATATTCCCTGAGTCCCTCTGCATGGTGCTACAGGGAAAACCAAAGGGAACAACAGTAGGCCTTTTGCTTTTGAGGAATGGACAGTATCTTAGGGGAGGCAAAACATGCATAAATAACTTCAATGAAAAGTAGAACGCGGTAAGGGTATAATTCCAATCCGTAGAGTGGTATTAAGGATACATCGCTGTCCCAGATGCTGTGCACGTGTGATCTTAGTTATTCTCCATGACAACTGCATGAGGTAGGGAGGATTAGCACCATTTTATAGATAAAACTCAGAGAGATGAAGAAATTTGATTAAGGTCACATATCTAAAAGTAGTGATACTGAGACTTGCGCCCAGGGGGGTCTGGCTTTAAAGTGGGTGCCAAACTTCAATACTCTATTATACATTATCAAAGAGATGCAGAGCCCTGGGGATTTATGGAGGGGAAACCACTTCTAGCTACCTAGAAATGTATGCCCATCATAACACCCCTGGAGTTTAGATGCCTCAGTAGATGCCCTTGCTCTATGATTCACAGCACTCACTGCAGGGGCTACAAAGTCTAAGATTTGCAGAATGTGAGGTGGATAAATATACATGATTATACCTAGGCCAAGGGCAATGCACTAGGGAGTGGTAGGGACTACGGCCAAGTGCAGAACACAACTAAATGTATCTCTCATCAAAGGAATTGACTACTGCCTGGTTGTAGCTGATCGCTGCCATTCAGTTTGCCAGATCCTCTAAATTTTTAAGAGAAACCAGAAATCTAGATTTTCATGTGAACACAGAAAAACTCCCCAAATTGAAGCTTAGGCAAATAGTGCAAATTTTAAAAGGATTCTTTGAAGACAAAATTATAGTTTAAATTATCTTATAAATTATGGGTTACCTATTAATGAAAAGCAGGAAACGAGGAAGCCACACTGATATGGGACCTCTGCTCCTGGAAAATGGTCAGTTACAGGTTCTTGTGGCGAGTCAGAGTAGCTAATCTTGAAAATATTAGAACAACCAACTCTAAGGGTCTTTTGTAAAGAAAATAAGACAGAAGCAGGGTTGAGGCCGTTGAGCAATGGCATTCGAAGCACACCGGGAAGAATCCGTTCTTACCTTCTTGGCGATACACAGCGTACGCAGGCCATCCCTTGCATACAAGTCCAAGTGCTTCTGGGTCCGGGCTCGGATTTTCTTCAGCTTCTTTTCCATGTCAGTGTTAGTCACTGTCAAATAGCCATTGTCCCCATGAGGCCATGTACAAATGCTTAGAGATGCCCATCCCCAACACCCTGGGATCTTCCCAGGTGGCTGCGAATGCTTTAGGGAAGGAATTCCCTTCCCAGCCCACCCTAGAAACACAGAAGGAGCTCTCTTGGCTGTCAGGTTGCCCTAGCAGGTGACAACTCCAGGAGTCCTGATGTTGCCCGCTCTCTTTATCTTGTCATCAAAAGCCTGGCTGAGAAAAATGCTATTTAAGGAAGGTGGGTGGTTTAAGGGACTACTTCCAAGTGCCTGTTTTGATGAGAACCACCTGGGAACATAATCAAATACTAGAGATTCTCAGGGGCAATTGAAGCCCAGCAGATTCAGGGCACCAGAAAGTCTGAACCTTTATTGTCACCTAAGGCGTTTTGTGTTGCCACCTTAGCCCTGGATGGCCACCTGACTTCAGAAACTGTTCTCAGTCTTAGACTATTGTCCTCTCCGTCATCTACTTTGGTTCTTGCACCAAATTAGATCCCAAGACAGCTACAAACCTGGATGTCACCAGCTAAGTTCTTCACTACATTGGGTTTGCTGAGTTAGGCTTTTTCTCTATGCAAGAAATGGTCTCAGAAAAAATGTTTTTTTGCATTTCCTGTAAATCTAGTGTGAAAAATAGTTCAGTGTGTTGCTCAAAGTCCGCTTTGTGAAGTTCTACATACGTTTCTGACAGAAGTAATTTGTTTTTGTTCTCTTGAAATTTCAGTTCTTTTATCTATCTAGTTCTATAATAAAAAGTTTTAAGCCTGGATTGGCTGGTGTGTGTGGAAAATCGATGTCACAACCATTTTCTTTATCTAAGCTGCCACTGGTATCACTTATTCATCACAGTGCTTTGTAAAGCTGAGCTTGGAAAATGCTTTAGAATTTTTCTTATTTAACTAGGGCTGGATTGCAGTTTTTAGAAGGTCTCATAGTGAACAGAATCTGTGCACCTCATTCATCCCTGCATTTAATGGAAAGTTAAAAATATAATTCTTTTTTTTTATTTTTTATTTTTTTGAGACAGAGTCTCACTTTGTTGCCCAGGCTACAGTGAGTGCTGTGGCATCAGCGTAGCTCGCAGCAACCTCAAACTCCTGGGCTTAAGCGATCCTCCTGCCTCAGCCTCCCGAGTAGCTGGGACTACAGGTATGCGCCACCCTGCCCGGCTAATTTTTTCTATATATTTTTAGTTGGCCACTTAATTTCTTTCTATTTATAGTAGAAACGGGGTCTCGATCTTGCTCAGGCTGGTTTCAAACTCCTGACCTTGAGCAATCTGCCCACTTCGGCCTCCCAGAGTGCTAGGATTACAGGCGTGAGCCTCCGTGCCCGGCCTAAAAATATAATTCTTAATAACGAGGTAAGTATAGGAAAGTCCAACAAAATTCTAATTTTTTTTTCCGTGGTACTACTCTAAGGCTGTTTTTATGTAATATAAAAATACTTTCAAAGACTATTTTAATAATTATATTATTTATTTAATATGCTAATGGACACTGTGATTCATTTTTCAGGTGCTCCTGTTTTTTCTGGTGCCTTAAACAGTCTCCTTTTGTGCATTGTCTTATTGAGTGCTATTAACAATGCTTTATTTTGAAAGACAACAGCTCCTGAGATTAAACCTTTTCTGTTTTCTATTTGCCAACTTTTGAGTTTACCTTTTCACTCAGGCTACCAGGAGCCTCCACGTCAAATCGAATATTCAAACACCATAAATATTATTAAACCTGGGATTATTCCCCCCTGCCCCCATTCAAACTTTTGCTTCTTAATTCTCGGAGTAACATTGTGGATGTGCCTTGTATTGGAAACGTCTCTAATCTATTTTGCAATCAGATGAGGCGCAAATAAAGAAACATCTCCAGAGCTGCTCAGATGGCTGCTGCCCAAGGATAGGTCTCTTAACTCAAAAGCACTGAATTTACTTGTCTGCCAGAGTCTGGGATAAAGAGAACTAATTAGCTCCCTTCCCATTCTAAACACTAATCAATCCCCATGAACCTCTTGGCCCCGATCCACGGCTGATAATGCAGGAGGCACAAGGCTGCCTGGACGATTCTAAAGCTTGGCTAGAATCTACTATCCTGGGAGAGTCATAGCCTCATAACTGTCTTCACCTTGTTAGCAATCAGAAAACGGCTGCACACTGATTCACGCTGCTCCAAAATCGGACAATGACATGTATGGATTTTGGAACATTTTTTTTGGCTCAGTGCAAGTTTATGAAAAATCAATCTGGGGAAGGTGGGGGAAAAGGATGAGAAAGGACACCTGAGGCTTCCCAGAGTGCCCCAAGCCTGGTGCAGGATTCTGGTGGCATAAAACAAGATCTGAACAGAAATACCTGGGATACCTGGTCCTGGGATTTAACACCAGTTAGCTGTGTTACCTCTGCTAAGTCACTTCTCTTTATAGGTTGATTTGGATTCTAGCCAAAGCGAAGAGTTAGGACCACAATGTGTGCTAGAGTGTGCTAATGGACATTCTTGTGTAAAAAATTGTGTGTGAATAATCCATGTTTAAATGGGTTTGGAAAACTGGAAATTGGGATCAATAAAGATAAAGACGTTTCTCTACTAAAAGACTGTATAGTCTTTAATGTGCTAATGGACACTGTGATTCTCCAGGCCAAGAAGATGTAAAATACAGAGTGTTATGAGGATCTTGCTTTGAGGAGAGCATCTTGTGGGCCTATATTCCAGTTGGGACCTGCTGGGCCAGGTGGCACCGTAACCTGAGCGCCTGATTCCCATTGCACACTTAAACTTCTCCCATTGCTTCTTAAACTCCTGAGCCTTTTGTCCCTGGAGCACTGGTGAGGCAGGACTCACCGCAGGCTGGGTCTTCCAGCAGGTCCATGATGACTGAGTCAGCACCCTTGGTGTAGACGACGATCTCACCTGTCAGTGGGTGCCTCACAACCACGGACATTCTCTTCCTGACGGAGTCAAAGCCCAGGGTGCAGAGGAGATCGAAGGTCAGGCAGGTGCCCTGGGGCAGGCGCACAGTCACCTGCTCAGGCGTCCGGGACACCAGCGTGAAGCTGTAGGCATGGGCAGCGTGCACCAGGGCCGCCTCGTCAGGGCTCTCGGCCTCATAACAGAGCTCGGGCTCAGCCAGGCCTGGAGCCGGGGCTTCTAGCACCTCCTCCAAGGATGCACCCGACCCAGAACCCAGAATGTCGCCTTGGTCCCACATGCTGCTCCTGTAGCCGCCATCAGTAGAGTAGCCTCCACTGCACACAGACGCATCGTCTCTCTCGTCTGAGTCCGGGGTGGGCGCGTTGGCCCCCAGGCTGTCCCCGAGGTCAGTGTCAGAGGGCGCGGTGGATGAGAACGACTGGCTGAGGCTCGATAGCTTCAACTTCTGGAAAAGCTGATGAATCTTCTCCAGGGACATCACCAGAGCCTTGGTTGAGGGTGGGATGGTGACCTTGTGGCCAAAAGAAGAAAGCAGAGCATTACTCTCAACGTTGGAGGTATATCAAGCTGTCATTTGCAGAATATGAAGGCAATTTTGCAATAGGTGGACTATTGGAGCCTTCTGTGATCATGAGCAAGTCTCTTCTCATCTATGGGCCTCAGTTTCCCTGCCCATAAAATGAGGGAGTTAGGGCAGATATTTCTTTCCAGCCCTGACATTCTTGGGGTTGACAGTGCTCATTTTCCTCTATTTTTTGATCATCCTATTCTGAGCATGGGCAAAAGAAAGAAAAGGAGATGAGAGTTTGCATTTCTTGAATACTTACCGTAACCTTTTCTAGTTCTTCTTTGTGTGCAGTATCTCATTTCATTCTCTCAGCAACTCTATGGGCTACTATCATCATCCCAGTTTTTGGATGAGGATACTGAGGCACAAAGAAGTTAAATAAATTGGCCATGATCACCCGTGTGCAGGGAGGAGAGCTTGTACTCAAAGCTGGGTCTGCCTGGCCCAGAGACTGGGCTCCGGAGCTCTCTGCCATGTTAAGCTCCCTCATTAACTTGGAAATTGAGAGTCGGGTACTATCCTTAAAATGTCACTTCTTCACCCCTCAGAAATACAGTTAATTTCTCAGATAATGCTTCCTGCCTCCCCAAACTCCCTGAAGACGTCTGATAACTTGGTGACTTTTCAGGGTGGTTTAGAATCTGGGCATAGCAAGGAAAGGCTGTGGCGTGGAGCCTGAGCGAACCCTCTTGTCTTGGTTTCATAGACACAAGTTGTACCACTTAATTATTCCTGCCAGCAACTCCACAGGGAGCAGCTTGGCTGAGAGTTTGTGGAAAATTAAAGACAAATCTACCTTCAGTAGATTTCAAAGTATAACTCTACATAAATGACCATCCGGCTGCATTATTTCCATGGGAAGAACATCACAGTATTCATTGTTTTGAGCCCCTATGTATAAAGAAAAGCAGAGAGCTGTGTAACAGTGCTATTAGGAGTTGGTATGGAGTCACATGGACAATTCTGCCATGTGGTGATTGTACGTTCTTTGTTAAGTTACTCAAGTTCCCTGAGCCGCCATTTTTTACTTGTTAAATCCAAGAATATATCAACTCATAGAGCTGTGGGGCTGTGAGAATTAAATGATCATGCAGGTATAGTGTTTGACATCAGGTTTGGCACATAGCTAAGTGCTCAGTAAATATTAACTCTTTATAGCTACCCTGTGGACAGAAAGACAAAAGTTTGAAAGCTAGAAAAAGAGCTCATAGATAACGTCTTCCATTTTATTTAAAAATGAGGAAGCAGGCTCAGAGAGGGTAAGAGATCCATTCAAGTTCTCATAGCGATGGAATGGTGACACCATGGCCAGGCGCCAGGCATCATGTCTCCTTGATCAGGGCTTCCCACATCACCCCCGCCCTGCCTTCTGCTTCCCTATCTCCCCTCCCCTCCACCCCCAATCTTCACCAGTCCTTACCCTCTGCCTGGGCTTGGTGGTTGTGGACACCATGACGGAGTTACAGATGGTTAGGGCAAGGAAGAAGTCAGCAATGGAGGAGGTGGAGGAGAGGGAAGGCTTGGTGGGCCTGTTGTCTGACAAGGTTTCCAGCCATAGGGCAGCATCTCGAACCTTGCTCAGTAGGTTTCTATCTGGAGTCACGTCTTTTTCCTGGAAGAGAAAGGCCAGAGTGAGAACCTTTCCTGAAGGGCCTGGGAAGAAAGGCCCCGGCAGCAGATTCTTTGCATGACTGGGGAAAGGATGATACAGTCTACACTGTGGTCTTGCATCTTGCATGTTCCCCTTTCCCACAGGCCTGATCATTGCCCATTCTTATTTGATTTCTTCTTGCTCCTCAACCGAACATGTCCATCAACTGCTAGTTCTTCCCTCCCAGGATCTCCCCACCATTTATCACCCATTCCTGCCATGCTCAGACCCTTTATCCTGGATTTCTGCATCAGCCTCTAACCAATGTTGCTGCCTCTCACATTTTTTTCTTTTTAACCTTTCATGGGTATATGAAATGCAATCTTCCTAAAACTCCATTTTCCTCCTTGATCTCAGAAAACCTTCAGGAGCTCTCCCTTGTTGGCACAATCAATTCACCTGACATTTAGATTCTTCCACAGTTTGTATCTCTGCATATTGGCCTATATCTTCTTTTATTATTTGTTTGTTTGTTTATTTTCTCTTGCTCTGCCTTCTCTATTTCTCCCAGAGATCTGATGCCCTGACAACTTCTCCCAGGTGGTGAGAACTTGAAGACCCAGAAACAGCTGGAGCAGAGGTGGTGGCGGCAGCAGCAGCAGCAGTGGGTTTGGGCTCTGCCTACCTCCCCACCAGCATCTAGACTTGACCTATATTTTATTTTATTTTATTTTTTTGAGGCAGAGTCTTGCTTTGTTGCCCAGGCTAGAGTGAGCACTGTGGCGTCAACCTAGCTCACAGCAACCTCAAACTCCTGGGCTCAAGCAATCCTACCGCCTCAGCCTCCCGAGTAGCTGGGACTACAGGCATGCGCCACCATGCCCGGCTAATTTTTTCAATATATACATATTAGTTGGCCAATTAATTTCTTTCTATTTATAGTAGAGACGGGGTCTTGCTTTTGCTCAGGCTGGTTTCGAACTCCTGACCTCGAGCAATCCGCCCGCCTCGGCCTCCCAGAGTGCTAGGATTACAGGCATGAGCCACCGCGCCCGGCCTTGACCTATATTTTAAATTCACTTTTCTTATGTCCATGTTTAATCTCCCTAGAGGTAAGGTAAGAGCCTCGAAGATAGAGAGATTGAATTTTCAACAAAGCTGTATCTTTTAGAGCTCTAATGACAGCCTTGTTTGAAGCAGAAGCTCAGCAAACACTAGCTCTCATAGTTTGATATGACAAAGCCGTTTTGCAAAGAAGCTTTCGCGTAAGACCATTTCTGTCAGTGCTCAGAGTTCACAGATAAATTATAGTGTAGAAGAAAGTCAATGGTTGAAAAAGATAGACCGGGGGAATCTTGATTGATTCATGCAGTGTGAAGACCGAGGGCCAATGAGTTGTACAAATAAGAACCCAAGTTCAGATTTAAAAAAAAAAATCTCATAGGAAAAGAGTCCTCAGACTGGTTTTTTCTGACTGTCAAATGCAGTGACTTCCAGAAGTGTGATTCTGTCCTCCCCAGAGCTGCTGCTAGAGGGAAGGAAACAGATACATATCTCTAGAGTGAAGTGTGCACTCTCTAAGAGTTCCAGCCTCCATTTGGGGTGGTCTTCATGAGTCAACATTCACACCCCAACTTGTTCATACCATCTTAACAATACAACTTCCAGGACAAAAGTCTACTCATTGCAAGGAAGAGTGCTATTCATAATAAAACTGCATCAAATCTGCATTTCCTTCCATTGCCTTGTAAGCAATGGTAAACTATCCATACCACGTGGAGTCATTATTTTTGGGAAGCTTGGGAAAGATGCGTACGTTATCCATTCTCTCTGGCTTCGAGAGCAGTCTTCAAAACCGGAGCTCACATGTGTGAAGCTCTTCCTACCTTCCCAAGCAATGTCACTTATATGATCTCACCAGATCCTCACAGTCCCACATTGAGATGAAACAAATCCTAACTTGAAGTTGAATTGAAACCCAGAGACCTATAGGCTGATTTAACCAATGTCACCCACCCAGTGGTCAGTGTAAAGCCAGACTCGGAGCTCAGACACCTGGACTGCTACTCTAAAGCTTTTCCTTTCTGCGGTCACAGTGAAATAGCTATGTTCTCTTACTAATGCTCCTCTGCAAACTCCTTAAACCAGATTCCAGGGTCCATTCAGTGCCTACCTCCCGTTGGTTCCCCAACACCACTCCAGGAACCTGACCCCACTTCTCATGGTGGTAAGAGAGCTAGTCACATGGCATTTCTTATGTTCCGGGACACCCACTATCTCTCATTGCATCTCTGCAGTAATACCGTCTGTCGAATGCTGCTAGCCTCCCAGTCACCTTGGTCTTTCCTATGAGGAAACTGATGTTGGGGAAGTTAAGTGTCTTGCCCAACCTCACGCAGTGAGTGGGAGGAATTTCTTCAGTTGATTCCAGATAGTCTGACTCCAGAATTCATGCTCTTTAACCCCCATGCCAGGCAAGTCAAGAGAAGGAAGCAGACGTTGAGACTGCCACCAAGGATCTTTAGTGTCTGGCATCCCACACACAATAAATGATCTTGTATATCTTTAACATCCCACACACAATAAACAGTCTTGTATATCTTTAAGCCTCAGCAGACAGTCCATGAGATTATAAAGGAGATTGTGGAAATCTTCCTTTTTCAGAGAATAGATTTTTTTCGGGGGGGGGGCGGGGAGGAATGTATGAATAGGATGCAGTTAACTCTTAACAAAGACACCAGAGTTGGGGAACAAGCTTGGAGGCCATCAAAGCCAAATCCCATTTTTTTCTGATGATGAAACTGAGTGCTAGATAGGAAGTCAGGGAACTGCTTAAGATTGTGCACTGACTCAAGGTCAGAGCTAGGATAGCTTTTGCACCACCGGACTCCTAGCCTCTTAAAAAGCCCTGCTTTGCTCCAAGCTATGCATCATGTATTTCCAAATTGCAACACAGTTAAAATGACTTAACGGCTATTTATTTCATACTCATTTAGCCTCTAGTCTATAAGTCCCATGAGGGCAGAGACTGTCTCTGATGGGCTCACGGTGCCTGGCAGATTGCAGACACTTAAGACATTGGTTGACTGACTGCTATCTAGGATCCTACCTCACCACTGATTAATTCTTTCTTTGTTTAAAACTATTCTTTAATATACAGCAATGCATTAAAAAAAGTCTTCTCTGCAGAAGGCCCACCTCCCTGGCCTTGGCGGCCAGCCCAGCCTGCAGGTTCCAGGAGCAGATGTCAGCTAACCTTTATCGAGTCACCATAGACCTGCCCCTGCGTGACAAGGTTCTTCATGATTCCTTTTGCTCCAGGCCACTGGTTTCCCATATGATCCATTAATATTTAGGAACTTGCCCCCTAGAACACTAGAAAGAAAGCAACGCCCTCACACGCTGCTGGCCCTTTGTCCAGCCTATTTCTCTGGAGGAAAAGAGAAAAAGATTTGTTGGGCTACCTGTTTTCGAATTTGAACTTTGTGGAAGCCAGATACTCAACAGGTTGGATTTCTTCCTATTGCAGAACACCTAAAACTCATACACACCCTCTTTGAGGAAGGTGATCTTTGAGCTCTAACTACACCCTCGAGGGTCCTATTGCTATCATTAGAGAATACTTACCGAGAACGTACAGCAAAGTCAGGCACTGGGCTAAGTGCTTTCATGTCCATCATCTAATCATCATAATGGCATTGATATAGCTACTAACATTCCATTTTAATTACGAAGGAAATGAAGCTCATCAAAACTAAGTAAGTTGCCCAAGGTGGCAAAGTCAGAAACGATTTCCAGGGACTTAAATCCAGTTCTGCCTGATGCCAAAGGCTGAACTCTTAAACACTATGCCAGCACTTCCCAAACTATAACATGCACACAAATAAACTGGGGTTCTTACTAAAATGCAGCTTCTAATTCAGCAGGTCTGGAGTAAGTCCTGAGCATTTGCATTTTTGACAAACTCCCGGGTGATATTCATGGTGCTGGTCCATGGACCCCAGTTTGAGTAGCAAGGGTCTATGCTACATGGCTACTCTATTCCTCCCATTTCCCTTCTGGTTGGGATGTGTTCCCACACTAAAGGCTGGGAAAAGTAGGCCACACTCCATTCTGCTGTTCTTCTCTCAGTTTTAATAATAACTCACCTGAGTTTACACTGATGAGTGTCACTGATCAGATGCAACAGTTTGCTGCTGCAGGAATCCATAGAGCCAGCCATGGAAATAAACAGGAGCTCTGTTGCCTGGGCCTGGAAGAAAACCCTTTGTGGCATAGTTCCTCCTATGTCTCCTTTTTCTCATTCTCCTCTCTTAAACGTGCAGCTTTCACTCCAGCTACTCCTAAGAACCCCAATTCTCCATCTTGCTTACATAGATTGTTTCTTCTTGCGACAACCTGCACTTCTCACTCCCTCCCCACTAGTTCATCTCCTCCTCTCACTGGTGCTCTTCTTGGCCCTTCATTGGGCTGTAAGCTCGTGAAATCAGGGGCAGTGTCATATTAGGATCCCCAGTGTCTAGCACAGTATATGCCATGGAGTGGATGCTCTCTGAATGGTTGTTGACTGACTGACTGACCAAATAAATTAAAGTCTATTTTAAAGAACTAGGAGGAAGCAGACCCTTCTATTTGTTGTTGGTGAGGGTCTCAACTGGTACAACGTCTTCAGAAGAATCAGCCAAAATAAAAAAATGTACATCCCGGCCAATTTTGCAATTATGCTCTAAGAATTAATACTGTAGAGAAACTCACACATGTTTAAACAGATGATGATGGCTCAACCATCCAACAAATTCTAATTACCATTAATAAAAAGACAATGCAGCTCTCTATTGAATATCTTTCTGTCTCTCTGTCTACACATAGGAGATATTCATTAGGTTAAAAAAAAAGTGAAGTTCAAAACAATGTATATGGTATGCTTCCACCTGTGGTAAGAGATGTTCTTATGTGCATGCTACATTTGTGGGGAGGATACACAAGAGCTGCTAATAATGATTGTCTCTGAGTAGTGGGAACAGAGGAGGTGGGCAGTGGTGGAGGGACATACTTTTTCCCACCATTTGGCCTCTGGTTCCTCCTGCATACTTAACCCCGTGGTGTATTACTATCATGGAAACAGATCTTCTTGGTTGCTGGTGAGCTGGAGGCTCAAATATTGCTCAGGGCAGTGATATTTTTGCCTGGGCTGAGGTTGTCACCCTGATGATATTTAGTTTGGATAAAGAACTAGCAAAGCCTAATGTTAGTATATGTCCACTCAAGTAGAAGCACACGGATTGTTGGGGTAAACTTTTCCCAAATGGGACATAAGCCCACAGGAAAAATCTCAGTGGCCCAGCAAGACGGGGAGTTTTCCAGATCTTGCTAGACCCCACCTCTTGTGAACAGTATCACTGCAGCTGCACGCCCCCACCCCCATTTGGGACACTGGGGGCCAAGAGAAGCACAGATGCGCTTCCCTTGTTCTTGCCCTGTGTGGTTCCATCACTTCCAGAGAGATTTTGTGTGCTTGGCTAATTAAATCGGGACTCTTACCTAACCCGACAGTGGGCGTGTGTGCATGTGGGCTGTCCCACCAATCTGGAGCAGACTGGGAGTGCTGCATAAATCTCTTCCAAAGAAAGAAAGGGATAAGGTTGGGGAAAGGAGGCAGAGGTCCAGTGACATCACCTTTGCTCCTCTCTATTGCATTTTATCTGGTGAGGGGGAAGGGGAATACCCATAGAAGAGAGCAGTGAGGAAGTTTGGAGCAGCCTGGCTGGCCTCTGTGCAAAGTTTACAATTAGGTCTGATGGTTTACAATTTGGTCTGATGGTTCTGAAAAGCATTCTGCAAGTGATACTTTTAAACCAAGACTGCCTGCTCAAATCTTGGTTGCTTACAGACCAGGAAAAAAAAAAGCATTTCATTTTCCATCTGCCAGTACTATTAAACATTGGCTCAGAACTCACCATTTTTATAAGGATATTACTCCCACCTTAAAGCCACAGAGTTTATAGCAGGCAATTAGGCGACAATCACTGATGCTTCCTTGTGTTTTTGTAGTAAAAGAAAAAAGAAACAACCCTAGGTTTTGGTGCTGTTGCTCTTGTTGATTCTTGTTTTATTTTTGGATTAGAGCAAAGTGCCAAGGAATCCAACAACCGATTTCTTTAGAATGTGATGGAACGCTCCCTGGGGGTTTCAGCAAGTTCTGCCTGAGATCACAAAGGGAAGGGAAAGCACTGGTGGTTCCAAGAGATGATCAGACCAGACCTGATGCCAGATGGGCAGGTGAGGGCAGGTGTGGAAGCCAGGTGGGAAAGGCGCAAGCTTAGGGCCTGCCAAGGGTGGGTGGGAGTGGGCACCATGGGACCCTCCTGGGGCTGCCACAGAAGCTGTCTGGGATTACTTTAAGGATCTGGCTGCAGCCAGAGGAAATTGATGGGTTGGCTTGAGAGCCCTTAGGTGGCATAAATCATGCCCTTTGACTAATGCTTCAAAGCTGTAGGAGGTGCCTGTTTGAGCCAAATGAAGACTGTTTCCTGGTGGAACATCGGTCTGCTTACAAAGGTTCTCAATCTTGGCTGTTGACCAGAATTATCAGAAATAAAAATAAGAAGGTCCAGGCCCCACCTTAGCCCAAATATACCAGCATCTCAGGGGAGAGAGCACAACTATTCTGTGAATTCTGTGAATTCCGTTAGTTCTGTGTATTCTGTGAAAACCCCCTATTCCTCTCTGTGATGTCGATACGTGAATATTTATTCAAGGCAGACAGCTTTCCTTTAGAAAGATCATTTAAAACTTCTATTTGGTATCCACCTGCCTAGAACACATGATTTGAAGATCAAATCCTCAAAATAAACTCATAAGCCTGAACAATCATGTTCCTTTTAACAATGGGGAAGGGAAGGCTTCTAGTTCAGTAAGTTGACCATGGCCATAGACCTAACGCATGGTGCAGCTGAGATGAAAACCTGGGGCTTTGGACCCCAGATATGCCTAATTCATAGCTAGAAGTGATCTTGCAGATGTTATTTGATCTTTAGAATGTTTGGTGAGGATTTTAAGTAAATTATTTGCAGGTGATGGAAGAGAGCTAGAAAGAGGTTTAACATGTTGCTTAAGGCTACCCAGCAAGCCAGTAGCAGAGCTAAATCCAGAACCTATATTTCCTGACTCTTAGATCAGTGCTCTCCCTAACAACAACCCAAAGATGGTATTGCCCCACTAACCCCATATTTTCAAGTGACCTGATTATAGAACAGTGCACTTAGCTGCTCATAAAAATAACACATCACCATCTCCACCTGCTCAGGCAACAACCATTGGGTCTTGTGTCAATTTCCTTATTGCTCCTGAATAAACTCTGCCAAAACTTGCCTTTGGAACTGCCAGCCAAGGCAGGATGATGACATCCAGGATCTGGACATAGCTCCAGGGCTAGTGCGTTCCTATCAGCTCAGGGCCCTAAATAAAAGTTATACTGCCTGGTTCAGGGCTGCGGTTTTTCTGGGCTACTGAGATTTTTCAGGCTGAACAAGGGGCAGTAAATTGGTGTGTCCCAACTGAGACCCACAAAGGAAAGCTTCCTTTCTCTCTCCTTGTGTTCTGGGGAAAGACATTCTCAGGCACATGGGATGCCAGTGGTACCTAGAACCGGAAGGTGCCAGAAGGCACATAGAATCTATGCCTAATGAGAATTCTGTAAGGTCATTTTACAAATATTTAGGGAAAGAGCTGGGGGAAGTGCATTCCATTTATAGGGGGGCAGAATTACACTAAAGAAGAGAAAGACTCGATAATAGGCACACCCTGATGTTATCTCACTTGGGAAAGTCAAAAAGAAAAAAAGATCCCATGGAAGTCTTCTCTGAGGTATCTATGGACCATTCCACTTGTGTATTTATGGCGATCATACGTCTTTAACACCCCATTCTTGTTTTATCCTTGTTAATGGTGCATTTCCGTGCATGACAATAATGCAAGAGAGTGAACTCAACTTTGTACTCATCCAAAGTTAGATGAGTAACAACTCAGCACACAGACTCACAGCATTTTTCTTTGTCACACGTCAGAAAACACAGTCCTGGGTTATGAATACTAAGTAGCAATATGAAAAATGCCTTTGGTAGCATGTTCAGTTAAAAGAAAACAAACCTGTACTACTTAACCCTGCATGAAGGAAAGAAAGAAAAACAAAAACAAAAACCCTGGCACCTACAATTGATATGTGCCATGATTGCAAATGATGTTTAACATATATAGTTATGTGTGCTTGTGTGTGTGTTCATGGAGGAAATAAAAGACTGGAAGGAAACTGACCAAAAGGATCATTTTTATAATCTAGGTCCCATCTGTTAGTATGTGTCTCTTGTTCAAGATAGTCAGGGCTCCCTGTGGCCTCTTCTGCAAGTGCAGAGATTCCAGATGATGTGGTTTTATGTTCCCTGGACAAAGAACACATGCAGAGGAAAGAGGACCAGGACAGGAGTCAGAAGGCCCAGGCCTGGCCTTGACTTCTGAGGGATGCTGCCTAATCTTGGGGGAGGAACTCAGCCTCTTCACCTGCTGCCTGGATGTTTGCTGATGGCTATCCCTGTGGCTCAAAGGACCACATGCAGAAAGCTCCAGACTGAAGTCACACACTCGAATGTCCATTAGGACCAGGCAGTTAACCTAAGGTAATGATGTAGGCTGGATAATTTTGACATAGATAGTCTTTGCTTTATAACTATTTAAGACTAATTTTTGATCATGACCAAAAAGTATACTCTCCCATTTTTCTTCAAATATGAGCCTTACAGGCTTATCTTTTGCTTTTCCACTTTGTAGAAGTATGGGCATAACAAATATTTCTCATTTCTCTTAATTGTGTAATATCTCTCTCTCTCCGCTTTTGTTTTTTTTTTTTTGAGATGAGGTCTCACTATGTTGCCTAGGCTGGAGTGCAGCGACATAATAGTAGCTCACTGGGGCCTTGAACTCTGGGGTTGAATGATTCTCTTGCCCTAGTCTACCAAGTAGCTAGGACCACAGGTATGTGTGAACACACATGGCTAATTTTTTTTTCTTTTGTACAGACTAAGTCTTGCTATATTGTCTAGGCTGGTTTCAAATCCCTGGCCTCAAGCCATCCTCCCAGCTCAGCTCCCAAAATGCTGGGGTTACAGGCATGAATGAGGCCTGAATTGCATAATTTAAAAAACATGCATAACTAACATGCTGCTGGCTCTCAGCTCAGTGGCGGGATAAATAGAGGAAGTGGTGGGGACAGGGCTGTGATCTGAAGACTGTGTGCTCAGTCTAAGCGATATGGACTCCTCAACTCAAATCAATTGGTGCCAGGAGGAAATGCTAACTTAGTGTGTAGAATTTCTGCAATTTCATTTTTTAAAGAGAAGCCAGAAATCTATATGTTTATATGAAATCTCCTGATTTCTAAACATTGAGCGTTTCAAATTAACAAAAATTGTTGTTTATGCCAATGAAATACACGTGTGGACTACATGCGAGACCAAGGGTGCCATTTTGAGAGCTCTTGAGGGTGTGTACGATCTTTTCTCTTTCACGTCCCAAAGTCCTCCCCACCTCTTCCTACCATGGGACACTTGCAGCTCAAAGAGGGAAGGGCAAGGACTTACTATGGAGCTGCTGAAGGCCACCGGAGGCTGCGAGGTTTCACAGCGCCCCATGGACCTTTGTCGGGAGTGGCCCTGGATGGGCACACGGGCACTCTGGCTCCTCCTCAGGGGCTGGGCCCCTCTTTGGCTTCTCATAGTTGCTGGACCCTGGGCCCATCTGGCTGGGAAGGACAGGCATTGATATTGGGTCCACTCTTCACTGTCTGAGTCCAAATCCTTTGGGGTTTCCAGTCGCTTGGCTGCAAGAAAGGAGTCTTGTTATTGCACCAGTCGTAAGTTGGCCGGGCCACAGTTGGATGATCCTTGACTTTGGGGTCAGGCAAGAGCACAGGAAGGGCCCACTCTGGAAAATTGGCAATGGAGCTACTGAGACTGGAGAAAGAGGGGTGCCACCAAGTCCCCTAGATTTAAACCCTGGCTCTGCTACCTGCTAGTTATGTGACTTTGAGCTTTGACTTAACGCAACTCTCTATTTCCCCAATTAGGGTTTTTAAAAAAAATACCCAATTCATAGGGTTGTTTTGAAGATTTAATGATATAATGTGTTAAAGTGATTCACATACTCCAAGTACTGATAATGGTAGCTGTTATTATTATTAAAAAGAGATCAAGAGCTCCCATGTAAATGGTCAACTATCACCACAGCAAAGATGATAGGGCTGTCTATAATATTCCCTCTTCTTTCTCTTTCTCCATCCTTCCTACCCAAAAGTATGAATGTTGCCCTCTTGAGAGTTTCTTTTCTTAGTTAGAAAGTGTGTATGTGGGGTGGTGGTGGTGGTGGCTGAGGGAATCAAGTCAGCTTTATGGGCAACCTTCAGTCTGCGCGTGATAACAGTCCAGGTATCTTACAGCCCTATCTCCCAAATCAGAACTTTGCCCCAGGGAAAATCACTTTCTGGATCTGTCAAATCTCAGCATATGCCTTGCCCTAGACCTGGCCTGAGATGTCAGGTAAGGCAACCTGAGAAATTTCTGAGCCTTGGTTGTATGATTGGCACATAACTGGGAAATGTCTCCAATCTGTTGCTCACAGGTAAAAATCTCGTGTTGTATATGGTACCAGATAAAGACCGACTGGAGGGGCACCATGTATGGGATCACTTCCAGCCTTTGTGAAAAAATACGAGCTTACAGGTACCGTGTTTCCCCGAAAATAAGACCTACTCATAAAATAAGTCCTAGCAGGATTTCTAAGCATTTGCGCAATAGAAGCCCTACCCTGAAAATAAGACTGTGGCTACACAGCATATCCGAACAACCCGTGCCTTTCGTAGCGGAGCGGTAAAGAAGACAAGCAGCCCTTCTCATCTGCCCCATGATAGCTCTATTGCTCGACATGAGAGATCGGGGCCAATGGTTCTAAAGGAAATAGAGTCGCAAGAAATTCAGGATGGAATTCGGGGTTTGGAGAGTTATGATGATGTTCCAGAAGAAGATGACTTAACTGTATTGGAATAAATGTAGATTGTTGTACCGTGCTTAAAAAAAAATAACACATCCCCTGAAAATAATCCCTAGGGTGTCTTCTTGAGGAAAAATAATTATAAGACCTGTCTTATTTCGGGGAAACACGGTAATTACAACAGCACTGATCTGTGACAAGGAAGACCACAGGGACACAGGAAACAACTTGCCAAAATGCCACACAGACTCTATGGGGAGGCAGGGTAGTGTCTCCCATCTGCTCTTCTCTTGGAAGAGCAAGATGTTTCCTTTTAGAGAGAGGGAGGATGGAGGCCCGTGGGGGCCCTCGTACCATTTTCTTGGTGAGAGTACTCAATGCCCATGATGGTACAGCGCCGGAACACCATCTTGTTCTCTGTCAGGGTCCCTGTCTTGTCTGAGAAGACGTACTGGATCTGGCCCAGGTCCTCAGTAATGTTGAGGGCTCGACACTGAATGGGCGAGTCGGTCTCTTCATCGTACAGGTCGAGGTCATTGTGCAGGAAGAATACTTGCCCGAGCTTCACCAGCTCGATGGAGACGTACAGAGAGATTGGGATGAGCACCTGTGGAAAGATGGATTCCCACCGAGTCAGAAACCAGGCTGCTCACCAGCAGGTGGAAAGACACTTAATGGAACGCAGGATGGACTTTCTCTGAGAAATTAGAGGTCAATGACTTCACGTCTCCCTTGGAATTCTTATGGCGAATCTGAAAAAGCAATATGCCTTCTTCACCCAGGGTGTCTGGTGGGTGATGGGCACTCACCACTGGTCCTCTGTCACTGAGCTGGAAGGAGAGAAGTGGCCTCTGCCCAGAGTCCCCTGACTCCCCTTGGGCCTCTGTGCCACTGAGGGCTGCCACCCACTTTTACAGGCACTCAGATTCATGGTTGATTTCTGCCCACTGATTTGACCCTGAATATTTATCCAGTGCTTGCTGTGTGTTGCATTCTGTCCCAAGTCCTGGAAATGGGGGTCAACCAAACCAAATCCCTTGCCCTTGAAGAACTTACATTCCAGTGACAGTAAACAAATAAATTATATATATATATATATATATATATATATATATATATATATATAGGTGGTGGTGAGTCTCATGAGCAAGAACAAAGAAAAGTAAAGAAAGAGGGTAGAGTGATGGCTGGGAGGGGCTCTTTTATAAACCATGACCTTTGAGCAGAGACCTGAAGAACTGAGCGTGTGAGTCACGAGGTTATCAGTTGGAGGAGGTTCCAGGCAGAGGAAAAGGCCAGGCAAAGGCTGGGCAGTGGGGGTGGGCAGGTGTTTGAGGAGTAATGATGAGCAGGCCTTGGACATGAGAGAGGAGGAGGAAGGGCTGGGAGACAAGGTTAGGGAGTGGGTCAAAGTCCAGACCACGTAGGGCTGTGTTGGCCACGGTGAGGACTGTGAAGGGCACTTTGAGCAGGTGTGAAACCATTGGAGGGTTCTGCAGAAAGGAAGGGTAATTTGATTCACATTTTAAAAAGATTACTCTGCTAGATGAATGAATGAAGGGAAAAGGTTCACTGATAAGAGAGCAGTGAAACATTCTCAAATACCATGAGGAATCTAATGTAGATGGAGCCTCACTAAAGCAAGATTGCACTTTCCTCACCTTTTGGGAGATTGTTATTTTCTTAGAATGAAGATTCTTTATTCATATCTTTTTCCCTTACTGCCTCACATTTTGTAGATGCTCTCCATGTTTTGTTTTGTTTTGTTTTCCTTTTATATAGGGACAAGTCTGTTTTCTTCCATCTCAATCTACCAAATGTTAAAACACAAACTGGAAGGTTTTCTCTCTCAATGTTTGGAGCATAAGAGTTCTCTTTAGCTTACTGTGCTGCTTCATCTTCTTTTGTTCCTAGATCATTAATGTTTTACCTGTTCTATATCTGAAAAAAGGGCAGACACATGTGGGTAACTGCTGTAATCTTAAACAGAAAAGCCTGATAAGTATATTCCTCTAGATATTATCTGGGGGCAGGGTTCCTCCCCTCCCCCCGATAATGCAGAGTGATCTTGACATTTCCCAAAATGTGACTACTTTCAAAGCAACAAGAATCTCCTCTTCTCAGTCCAGTTGGTTCTTCTTGGGGCCAGTAACAATGTTTATTTATTTTGCATAGTTATAGGGGTATTGGCCACATGTATTCTCAGGCCTCTGGTTAGGGAGGGCTTCCTACCTGGAGCAGGATGATCATTGAGAGGAACATGTAGACACCCTCAAGGGCAAAGGGAAGGAAGTTGCCATTGGCATCTGGCACATCGAAGGGAGGGCGTTCTTCAAAGGTCCCATTCCAGAGGGTGTGACCTGAGAGGAGGCAAAACCAGGGACGAGACAGAATCTCCACTTAGTCCTGAAGTTGGTCAATTACATCAGCCCTTGACCCATTCCTAGAAACAAGTGTGCTTTGGAGGACCCAGTCTTCTTCCATATGACATAGCTCTCTCTGTGCATGTGTGTGTGTGTGTGTGTGTGTGTGTGTGTGTGTACTCATTTAGCTCTAAAGTGGTCCTTCATATACCCTACATTTCAATGCCTAGGCATTAAGTCTGTTTTATAAGAGGAGATTGGCATGGGTATTACTTATGTTTTGATGAAGTTCTGTTAAATAGGGTTTGAAACGAGAGAAAGGGACACATACTCTTTTTAATTGTATAGTGGAAAGTGCATGGCTGGGGAATGTTGACAGATCTATTTCCCAATCTCCCTTCTCCTATCCAATACCCATCTACCCAGCTATCCACCCATTCATCCATCCACACACCCATCTCTCCATTCATCTATCCATCCACCCATCCACCTATCCATCCATCTACCCACCCAACCATCCATCCATCCATCCACCCACTCACCCATCCATTATCCATCCACACATCCATTCACCCATCTATCCATCTACCCACCCATCCATCCATCCACCCACCCAACCATTCATCCAACCATCCATCCGTCCATCCACCCACTCACCCATCCATTATCCATCCACACATCCATTCACCCATCTATCCATCCACCTACCCATCCATCCATCCACCCATCTACACATCCATCCATTCATCTCTGTTTACCTATTCATCCCTCCCTTTATCCACCATTTATTAATTCAAGGAGTCAGTCCTAGTTCTTGTCCTTGAGGAGTTCCTTTCCATTAGGGAGCTGGATATAAAGGGAAAAACCACATGCAGCATGAGAGGTGCTATTGCAGGGCCTGGAATGCTATGAGAGCCCATAGAAGAGCACCAGATGTGCACTGAACTCTCCATTTCCTTATCCGCAAAGGATAACATGGGGATAACAACACCCATTATCTGAAGATTATATAAGATGACGTGCATCCGGCATCTGCTACAGAGCTCTTTGAACCTCAGTGTCCTTGTCTGTTAAATAGTAATAATATCTTCCCTATAGAATTACTGTGAGAATAGAATAACCTAACGTGTAAAATGCTCTCGGCTCTAGGGTAAGGACTTTAGGGAATAAAATGCATAGGGAATACTGCACTGCCCGAAGACACTTCCTCGCCCCAGAGGTTGGGCTAAATGCCGCATAAGTGGCAGAAGAAAGGAGATTTACTGACATGAAGGTATTTGAAGATAATATTATAGAGCAAATGAGTGAGGGCCACTGGCCTTCAAAGGAGCAAGACAAGAGTACAGGAGAAACCAGAGAAGACTGCATGGAGGGGGAAGACTAAAGAGGTCTTGGAGCCCAGGCAGGGTGGTCAGGAAGGCCAGAGGAGGACATTCCAGGCAAGGAAAGAAGAAACATCATCTTTCCTAAATCAAAGTAAACACATGGTCAAGAATCCTGCAATGGCTCATTCTGGAGCTTATACTTCCTACAGGGCTTTGCTTTAATGAGGTGCCAATAGAATCCTGTTGGGTGTATAAGTGTCTATTCTCAAATTCTGCCCCTCACTATGAACTTTCTTCCTTCCTTTATTATTTTGGGGAATCTGCCAAGCCAATTCTGGCTTGCTATGCCTTATCTCACTCTGCAACCGTTTAATCATTAATTTCCTTCCTCTGGAAACACAGTGAGATGATCTCCGAAATGCCCTTTCAGCTCTGACATGCCCTGAAAAACCTGTCCTGACGCAGAGGCAACAGTTGCCACAGTGTTTCTGGGGACACAGAGGCGGCCACGTGGACAGGGGTGCAAATTGGGGGGATGGAGTGGTGTCAAAGTTTTCTAGGTGCTTTCTGGGGGCTCTCCTTACAGCTGCGAGCCAGGCCCGAGTGGAATGCTAGCGGACGTGCCTGGGAAGCATGTTCATTAAAGCTCCAGGCCACCCACAAGACTAAATCCCATCATCTTCATTGTAGTGGCACGCAAAATCTCTCTGAGCCCCAGGAAGCTCTTTGCCTTCAGATGCTGTCTTTCTTTATTAACAACAGCAAGGGCTACGATTTCTGACTAAGACAAGTAGAAAGCAAACATCATTGCTGTGCATTGGTTTGGGGCTTTTGGACTCAGCACATGAGTTCTTCCTTTTAACTGTCCTTGGCTCTTCTTTGGATCTTGAGGACCATCCTTAGAGTTAAGTATAAAGGGGAAGAAGGGCTCCAATGAGGACCCCTCTTTGCCTACACTCTAAGGATCAGGTTAAATGGGTCCAGATCACTCCTGTCTGTACCTCTTGTTCTGCTGAGGTCTCCATTCCATTCTCGGTCTTTCTCTTGCCACACCGAACAGCCAACTGCTTCCCTGCACAAATTGATTCTCCTACCTCTGTGCTCCTCTTGCACCGTCCCTGGGGCCTCGCTGTCTCTCCTCACACCTGTCTGCCCTGTTCTGCTTCTAAACTTGCCCCTGCCACCTACCTCCTCTGGAGAGAGCCTCCACTATGGTGTCACAGTTTTAGCAGCTACCTCTTCGAGAAAGACTTCTCTCGTTCGAGCTTCCATAATACTTGTGGTAGGTGGAATAATCCCCCCCCCATCCTAAGATGCATTCTAATCCTGGGGCTCTGTGAATATGCTGTCTTTTATGGCAAAAGGGGCATTGCAGATGCGATTAAGTCATCCATCTTGAGATGGGAAGAGTATCCTGGATTAACCAGATGGAAAATGAAGAAATCAATTGGATGATATAATCACAAGTGTCCTTATAAAAGAGAGGCTGCTGCAGATGAGGAGAAGGAAATGTGAGCAGAGATCGGAGTGGGGCACTTTGAAGATGGAAGAAGGAACCCACCCAAAACCAAGGAGTACAGGCAGCCATGAGAAGCTGAAAAAGGCAAGGAACAATTCTTCCCTCAGAGCCTTTGGAAGAAACCAGACCTGCCAATACCTTGACTTTAACCCATGAAACTGATTTTGGACTTCTGACCTCCAGAGCGGTAGTATAATAAATTTGTGTTGTTTTAAACAACTAGGTGTGTGTTAATGTTTACAGCAGTGTGGGGAACAAATACAGTTCCCATGTATGGCCTCATGGAGTGGGGCAGACTGTATTCCTGGTTCTGTCTGCATGTTTGAGCCCTTGCTAGACTATAACAGGAGCTCTTCAAGGACCAGTCCTGTGACTGATTCCCTTGTTATCATTCCATGCTAAGACAATGCCTGGGTCCTGTCAATATTCCTTCAACAAATAAGTGATAGATGACATTCCTAATACTTAAAGAGCACAAACCGCTTTCAGGAGATTTTCACTTGCATTTTCCTTTCATTGGCATCCTGGCAAAGAGGTGGGGCAGGCTTTATTTTTTATTAGCCCTATTTTATAGACTAGGCAACTGAGGCTCAGAGAATTGAAGCAACTTGTCCAAAGAAAAAGAAGATTACTGTGTTCTCCTTCCTTCCAGAACATTCCATACCTACAGCTCCAATGAGGCACATGAGGAAGAGAAGCCCGATGCAGAAGAAGATGTCAGTGTTCATGCGCCTCTCGATCTTGCTGCGTTTGTAGCGGGGGCCGCTGTTGTTCAGCATGGCTTTTGTCTCATGGCCTTTGAGAGAAAATGAGGAAATCAGGTCATCGGTTTTTGTTGCCTCTGTTTTAGACCACGCCCTCGGCTCCTCTCACGGGAGCTTGTGATAAAAGGGAGGCTTTCTTCTTTAACCCGAACCGGTCCTGCCTCTGGGAGGTTGCTGAGACTAGCTGTTGGGGCCTCACATAATGTGTCCGCAGGTATTCACTGAGCATCCCCTGTGTGCCCAGCACTGTGGTGGGCACTGACGGAGCTAGCATGCACAGGTTGTGCACTGCACAACTCTGGAAGGTACCTTTCATTTTGAAGTTGTCAAAGACTTGTAAGTTTATTATGACAACTTTCTGGCAAATGATAGCTGCCTTGAGTAAGTGCTATCTTCTAATTTGTACAAAGGTGCTATTCTGGCTGATATGGGCTAGTGGTGGGATACAACAGAAAGACAGATGGTTCACATTTTGGTGAAAGTACAAGGAAACAAATAAATAAGATGATTACATTTATTAATAAGTCCTATGAAATAAATTATAAACAATAAACAAAAGGCCAAGGCAGATAAGAGAGAGTGCTAGAGAGCATGCTCAGGGAAAGTTTCTTTAGGAAATGACATTTAAGGGGAAACCTGAAAGGACAGAGAAAAATTAGGAGCAGAGAGTTCTAGGCTCATGGAACTGTATGTGCAAAGGCCCTGTGGTAGGACAGTACTTGGGGCCCGTATTTTCCACGCTTGTTTCTTTGGTTGTGCGTAAGTTGTTGGTGTTGTCTATGCAAGAGTAGTAGGGACCAAAGGCCCCCAGCTCCCCATTAGCTCTGAGCAGCTCCACTCCTATGTTGGAGTTCCGCATAAAATTTAGTTCAAAGAAAAGGTGACAAAGTTTCAAAACTACCAATCTCTTACAGTCACCTCCTTTCCCAGTTGGGCAAACCGAAGACAGAGTAAAAAGGATCTGCCCAAAGTGAAAGAATAAATTAATATATCGGAGTCACAATGGGAACCCAAGATTCTGCTTCCCAGTCAATTTCTCCTTCCTCCAACCCGTGATACCCAAGGCCACACAGCTGAGAGCTAAGAGTCAAACTGAGACTTTGTCTTTAGAATCTTCATTCGGGGCTGCTGAATCTTAACTACCGTGCGGTACTCCTCAGCAGTCAAATTAAAAAAGGAAATGCCAGGCATATATTTTCTGTGCAAAATTAAAGCAAACGAATACAGCTCCAGAGCAAATGGCTTTAACGCTGTTTAACTGGTTGCCTTGTGGATTTAAAGCAGGAAAAAAAAAAAAAAAAAAAAAAACAGTAGGCGTGAATAAACTCCAGGCTTTTAAAATTAGACACAAGTAGCTGCAGTTGGAGAGGGTTCCAGAAGCATGATGGGCACAGACCAACTGCACTGATGGCCCCTAGCCTCTCCACCTGCCTCTCACTCTCACTGCATACAAGGGGTCCTGGGACCACCCCCTTCACCAAGCTTCTCCTTGTCTTCTGAAACCCTCGGCTCTTTTGGCAAGGGTTGGGTTCGAGGGGAACCCAACATGCTATAGTGGTTAGAATGTGGGCTCTAGAGGCAGACAGAGCTCAGCTCTGCAGATGCTCCGTCTTGGGTTACAGAAAGTTACTCTCAGGGTATATGTGACCTTCGGCGAATGAATCCCTTTGTGCCTCAATTGCTCTGAAAAATGAGAGAGAATGCTCAAGTGTGTGCAGGAGGAAACCAACATGAACAAAGTACTTAAATTAGTTTCTGAGACACAGTAGGGGCTCAGTAAATGTTTGTTGTAAGAAGCACACACCTCTACACTGGCTCTCTTCCTTCTGGAAAGCTCAGCTTGGCCTTTTTGGGCCTCTGAGGTCCTGCTGTTTTGTCCGTTGATAATATCAAGAGAGATATAACTTTGCACCCAGTTGTTTTCAGCTTGGGGTGGTTGTACTCCCCAGGGGACATGTGACAATGCCTTGAGAAATTTTTGGCTATCACAGCTTGGGGTGGGGGGTGGGGCTAATACATCTAGCAGGTAGAGGCCAGGGATACCGCTAAACACCTTACAGGACAGCACCTGGCCACAAAGAATAATCTGGACCAAAACATCAAGCCTGCCAAGGTCGAGAACCACTGCTCTAGATAATAATATTAAAAACAATGTGTCATTTTTGCTCACATTTTTGAAAGCCTAATACATTTCTGTCATTGTTAGGCCCTTTTCACAGATAATCTTATTTGAATCTTATAACCCTACAAGGAAGGAACTATTAGTCCCTCTTATGTTGAAAGTTTAACCAACTTGCTCAAGACATGCAGAACACAAGTGCATTTTACCCTAGGCAGCCTGCCACCCTGGGGCCATGGTTCTCGCTCTCCCCAAATCTGCCCCCTCATACACCACCCCCATCACCCACTCGGGGTGTCTTCTTTGTTTCTGTTTAGGTGGAGAAGCAAAGCTCTAAGCCTATGTGTGTCTTATTTGTAGGGTGGAGATTGCTGGAGAGTTCATTTTTAGTATCTTTACCAGATGTCTTTGAACTCCATTGCTTGAGACCGTAGAAAGAAACTAGCAAATATAATCCTTCTTCCCCAAATTAGGGAAAGCTAGCTAGATTGTGACTTTATCTTTTAAAAAGATCTGTTTTTCTTTGACAATCCCAAGAGGTGAATCTTAAGGTAGATGGGTATTTTCCTGTTCTTCTGTGTGCATCAAAAGTGGGAGTCTACTCAGACCAAACCAAAGCAAACCAAAAAAAAAAAAAAAATCAGAATATTCCCAAGTGTCCCAGTGAGTGGTGAGTGGAAGACTCAGGGGGAAACATATTCTAGAGTCTTCCAGTTTAAGCAGACACTCCAGGGAGTCTGTCTTTCCTCTGAGGCAGAAGAAGTCTTCAGTTCTTCATATTATTTATTAAACACCTCCCAAGGGCTGGCGTTAGGCACTGGAGATATAACAGTCTCAAGACTGCCCTCCAGGACTTCAGATGTCATCGTGAGAAATGTGACTGTTACCTTTTATTCCTTGAGAAGCAAAACTGAGGTGCAAAGGAGAGCTAGACTTCCATATCGGGGTGGGGGGCATAAAATAAACAAAGATAACAGTAAACACATAACTGCAAAACTAGCAGCTGAAACTCACTTCACTAGAGACAGTGTTGGGTGCTTTCCACGTGTTGGGTCATTTGATCCTCATGCATATTCTATGAGGCAGATACAAATATTCTTCCTACTGTACGAATGAGGAAGTGGAGGCACAAAAGGTGACGTTGTTAAGTTTGGTGAGATTATTCCACAGGATCAGGGAGATGCTCTTCATTCCGCCTTTAGTTAGCATCACAAAACCACTGGGGTGGATGAGTGTGCGCCCCTCTCCCTGTCTTGCTCAGGTGAGTGCTATCAACTTGGAATCTCATTTTTGTCTATTTGTGGATGGAGTGAACTGCTGTGATTTCCAGTCTCAGTGTGCTGAGCTGAGAAATGGGAAGTTACATGACTCTACACTGCCTGAAGATGGGTTTGGAGGAGGGGAGAGAGGAGGGAGGATAAAGGGGAGTTTGGAGAATAAAAAAACCACCCAGAGACAATGACCTGCATAGACGACGATGCCAACAGCCACCTCGGTGTTTCGGACGGTGCAGCCTCGAAGCAGAAGATTCTCACTGCCAAAGCCAGTCCTGGTCTGGTCAGGATGTTCCCTGGGGATGAGGAATAAAAGATGGGGTAGTTTGGTGGCTTCTCCATGCTGCCGCTGGCTAGTGTCGCAGAACAAGAAGTGGCGAGTGAACATGATCTCTCTCCTCTCTGTGTTTATAAACTACATTTAATTACATGATTGTATTTGACTGTTTGTGGTTCTGGGAAGTTAGCAGGGTGACTGACTATCCTTACGTATGGAAAAGCTGAAGCTCAGAGTGACTGAGAGGATTTTTCCAAGGCCACACACCTGGTGCATGGAACATCCTAAGATTTGGGAATCCAGGTCACAGACACCAACCCCATCGTGATTTTCGCTACTCTACAGATCCCAAAGTACAACCCCATCCACTTACCCTGAATCAGAGAGTCATTTCCATTTTCAATTCTGCTGAGTCTATCAAGGAGGATGTCTCCATTTCACACTGGCATGTTGTTAACCCTATTCTACCGCTTGTTTATCCTACTTCTTAACACAGAGTGGCTTTGGCAAATAATCATCTGAATTTAGAATATAATGATAACTGTTTTGATTTCATTGTATTAATTTTTGCTATCACCTGCTATGTATAACAAGTGATAGTGGTTTCCCATAGGGCCAGTGATTTAACATTTCCTTTTGAAATAAATGTAAGAAAAAATAACGCAATTAAAAATTTTGGTAGATAGAAGTATAGATCTTTATGAATATGATAAAAATCATAAAGGTGGTCCAAGAATGGCTGAAGTAAAGGATCCACCATGTCGTTGAGGAGGAGGTTGGCCGTGGACTCAATACTGGGCTAAGGAGTCTCGCATGCCTCACTGTCAGAATATTTTTATGATACTCTGAGATGACAACACAAGATAGAGGTGTCTTCTTCTCCAGGTCATAATAGCCCTTTTTCAATGGATGGCAGGAAAGGACTAGTTATATCACAGCTGCAGTTCTGTGTGGTGCTCTTGGTTTGCAGGGATCCTCTATTAACTGACACCAGAGTAGCATTTCTCAATCTGGGCACTATTCACATTTTGGGCTGGACAGTTCTCTGGTAGGGGGGCTGTCCTGTGCATTGTATGGTGTTACCAGCATTCCCCCTACTCCACCCACTCAATGCCAGCAGCACCTCTCCCCAGTGTGACAACCGAAAATGTTTCCAGACATTGCCAAATGTCCCTTGGTTGGGACGGTGGTGATGGTGATTGCCTCTGGTTGACGACCACTGCTCTGTCTGCTCTATAGAGATCCTTTTATTTAAAAGTTGATTTTCAAATCAGACCCCCCCTCATCTTCAAATAGTTTGTTAAAAGCTGTTCATCTTCTAGCTGGCTTGTGCAGTCTCAGGGAACTTCTAAATTAATGGGACCCAGAGAAACTTCCAGGAAAAGAGAGGCGTCAGACCAGTGGGTCTGCCCAGGAAGAGGGTGCAGACCACTTGTGGGTGCCGGGCCTGAGGGCACTCTCCTTGCCAAGCATAGCGAGGCTGCAGGACCACAGCGAAGGGATCTCCATCATCTCATGGGGTGGCTCCTGGGCTGCCCAAGTGGACTTGTAGGGCTCATCCATGGGGCCCGGCAGGTGGGGGAAAGACAGGTCTCCAGGAGAGGCCACCAGGAAGAGGAGGTGCAGGGGGGTGAGTGAAGCTGGAAAGTTCTATCCTGAAATCTGTCTGAGAGGGGCAGGCTGGAGCCTAGGCTGAAAGCTGAGAAAGGCCAGCTGCTGGCATGAGTTGTTTGCAGGGGAAGAAAGGTCCTAACAGAAACCCAGCAATGAGGCTGTTCTTTTAGAGGGTAAGGAGAATGGCTCAGGGCATGGGCGGTTTGGGAGGAAGCAAATCTACAAAGCTCGGCACGAATCAAGGACAGTGACCGGCTCTGTCTCACTAGATGCCTGCAACGGAGTTCTCCTCTTCCTCGGGACCTCGTTCCCTTCTTTGCCTGTCCCTGTCTGCTCTCTCTGCGCATTTTAAAAGTCATTTGCCTTTAAAACTACTGCTTCTCTTGTCTCGTTCTTATTCTTTCCCCTCTTGTATTCGTCCTCCTGACATCCCATATGTCCTGAGAAAACGTGGGTGGAGGAAAGCGGAGACATCTGCGTTCCAAGGTGGCTTCGTAAGTCCCTCCCAGGCCTGGTTGGTGGAGAAGTTGGCATAACAGGGCCGAGCTATGCACTGCACAGCAATGGAAAATGCACTGGGTCTGGCGTCAAAAGCCAGATTCAAGTCCTGGCTTTGTCTTGTACCTGCTGTGTGACTTTGGCAGAATCTTGCAAAGTCTTAGACCATCAGAATCCCCGTCTGAGCAGCTGAGATCGTGACACTCGCTTCCTTTGGTTGTTGTGAAGGTTACATGAGACGATGCTCTGTGGAAGGACTCTAGAAACTCCTAGAGCATTGTATTAGGGCATCGACTCACATCTCTTACTATTGCTCTTATTTTGCAGGAAGACCAGTAATTTGATGTGGGAACAGAATTACAATAAAATTCTTAGGCTGAACCAAAGTTGAGGAGTAAGAATAACAATATTCCCAACAGTGGCAGCCACCATTAACTGAGTATTTACTCCAGGGGTCCTCAAACTTTTTAAACAGGGGGCCCGTTCACTGTCCCTCAGACCGTTGGAGAGTGCGCACTGTGGGCCTGGGACGAGTCGCCTGCTAAGCAGGACAGGCAGTGGCGGCAAAAACACCCAGAGGGCTGGATAAATGTGCTAGGCAGCCCGCATGTCGTCAGCGGGCCATTAGTTTGAGGACGCCTGATATACTCTTTGCAGATTGCTGTGCTAAGGGGTCTGTGTATGAAAAACAACTTAATTCCTAGAAAAGAAACATCTTATGATGTAGATATTACAATCTTCATTTTATAGATCTGGAAACCAAGGCCTGGAGAGGTTAATTAAGTTACCCAAGGTCACACAGCTTGTAATTGGCAGAACCCTGATTCAAGCCCAGGTCTGTCAAACTTCAAAGTCCCTGTTCTTACCTACAATACAACACAGGCCCTTTTAGAAAATCAATCTTAATTAAATCATAGTTGCCTCCCATGAATCAGAGCACAATCTTGATTTTGATGCTATTTCACAAAGGTTCTAAAAAGGAATCACTAGTGAATTTAATTTAGCCTTGCAAGATAAATATAATTAACTATCACTCAGCAACAAAAAAAAAAGAAAAAAGAATAGAAAAAGTTTCCCAACTTAGATTCCTCTAGTCCTTCTTTACAGAAATAAATATAAAAGAAACAAACTTCCTCAGCATCCAGATGCTTATCTGTTTGATCAGTTCAAGCAAATGTATTTTCTAGCTGCAGAGGACGTATTTCCTGGCAGTACAGGTGCAATGGATACTTACATATAACCCTTGAACCTGTTGAGGTGGTTGTTGGGCTTCTCACACACGATGGTATTGCGGAAATGTTCTGGTTCGAACTGCACCTCCTGCAGGAAAGAGGACTCTGTCAGGTTATTAATTCAGAGGGATCTAGTCTTAATAGGATCATGGGGAGAGCTAATCACTGTTAGAACCATTGCAAATAAGGTAATCCTTGCTTTGTCACACGGTGATAGTAGTAATGGGTTAAAAGAGTTAAATCCTCATTAAGGAAGAGAAAGTAGATGCAAGTGAGAAATTGGATACAGGGCGGAGCGCAGTGACTGCCCTGACTGCATTTCTCTGGCGATCCTGGGTTTGGAGCTCCAGCCCAGGGTGGTACAATAGAACTTCCTGCAATGATGGAAATATTCTAAGTCTGCACTGTGCAATATAGAAGCCACTCGTCGCACGTGGCTACTGAGCACTTGAATTGTGGTAGTTTGACCGAGAAATAGGTTTCATTTCATTTCATTTTGATTAATTTAATGTTAAATAGCTCCATGTGGCTAGTGGCTACCATATTAGGCACCACAGAAATAGATGATGAAAAAGGAGGGATTATAAATCACACCACCTAGAGATATCCGCAGCTAAATGCTTGTTAATATCTCTAGGTGTGTGTGTGTATATATCCACACACACATATATTTATGTAACCATATATGTATACATGTATGCATTTCAAAAATAAGATCCAGTGTTCAGATATCTTGGACATTTTTACATGCCATTAAATTTTTCTACATCATCATCAACACCTGCACAGAAAGCTATTGTATGAATGCACCATATTTCCTTTAACAATTTCATTATTGAATTTTTACATTGTTTCAAATTGTTTTGCTATTATAAAAATGCCGTGAAAATAGTAGCTAAAAATAAATAAATAGTATTTACTAGCTGGAATTTTATTTCTGCTAGACACTGTGATGAGAACTTTATACATAGTATTTATTTTCAAGCTTACAATTATTTTATGAAGTAGGAACTTTAATTACACCCTTTCTTTAGCCATGGGAAACCTGTGACTCAGAAAGGTGAAGTAGGCTACCCATGGTAATACCAGGGTTGGGATTTGAACCCAAGTCTAACTGGAGATCCTTTGTTCTTTACTCACATAACAAACACATGGCCTCCTGGTGAACAAGCTTGTAGCTAAGTACTTTAAACACATCCTTGACTCTGCTTCGTTAAGATGTTTCAGCTGTACAAATTCGTAGAGTCTAATGTGGGTAAAACACAACTAGAGGTGGGGAGATCTTGCTTCCAACTCTCCTTCACATCGACTAATACTATGTTCAAATCTTAAGGCTCAGTTTCTTCATCTGTAGAATGGGGCTAACACCACCTGCCCTGCCTATCTCATTTGTGCCTCAGAAAACAGAATCTATGTGGAGAAGTTTTGAGACCCGTAACATGCCATGCAAATAGGAGGTAGTAGTGCTAACGGTGGGGTTGGAAATGGTTTCTTGGGTAGAGCTTTTAGCATGAGGAGTGAATTTATCACTGAGAGCTTCAAAGTACAGCTGTTCAAAGGGACAAATGGATTCGAAGAGATGATAGCATATTCTGGCTTCGTGTAAATATACTGCCCATCGGATCTGTGGGGGTGCCAACATAAATAAATTCTCTACTCACTTGAAATAAATTTCCTATCCAGGAGTTTCTAAAAATACGGCCCTTTTCCCTCTGGGTATCGATTCTTTCAGGGACAAATGCTTGCCGAGTTCTGAGATGATGACAAATCCAACTGTAATTTGTCAGCTGCTTTTGTGCCCCTGATGAAGTCGTGTGCTTCACTCCTGCTCTGCACCGCCCGGCTCAAGGCTGGGTTTCTAAATCCAAACTCATTTCAGACACGAGTGGCAGTGGGCTTTGAGAGCTAATGATCCTTCTGCAGTGCCTCTGAGCCCCGTTGTTGGTTTAATCATATCCCCCGTGTCCCCAGCAATGGCGAAGTTCGACTCTCTTGTTCCTCTCTTGGGGCTTCCCAGCAACCTTCCTACTGAAGTGTCCCTTTCCCTGTTCTGAGTTCTCCTTTCCTTCTGGGTGCTGGCCTTTGGTCCTGTGTCTGTCTTCCTCTCTTCATGGAGGGGTGACCTTGCTCTTCTTAGCTACCTGTCCCCCAGGCTCTTTTCTTCCCTCCCTGAGATGGGCAGTGGAGAGGGCGTATGGGACCTGCTTGCTTTTAAGGATTTGCCGTAGCTCACGCCAGGGAAGCTGCGGGGCTTCCCAAGGACAGAGGGAATTGCCTGTCCTTACAACTCTGTGAGGGTTCTTATTTTAGCCTTATCCAGGAGTTTCTGATTCCTTTCTGAGATGGACTAGGGTCCTCTCACCACCCTAACAGTTTTTCGTAGCTTATGGATGGAACTCACCTAACTGACCATTTCTTTTGACCCAAGCTTTTATCTAAGGCATTTCACTTTGATGAAAGACACACTCACTAGAAAAAAACCTGGGGAGTCCTCAGGATTCAGGAAAAGACAAGCTCTTTCCAGAGGAGAGTTGTGTTTTTGCAGTTCTTTAGGCCAGACCTACCTATCCTGAGCACGTACCATGTGCCAGGCACCTGTCATTAAGTTCTCACAGTCACCTTTAGAGGTTTGATGGATGTAAAGTGATCGTCTCATGGTTGGTAGGTAACGGAGCCAGAATTGCAACTGACATTATCAGAATTCAAAACCAATCATTGCTGCTGTCATCATCATCATCATCATCACCTTTATTCCTTTCCTCCTACTGTTATTAATGCTATAGCGCTTAATGAATGCTTACTATATACCAAGAACCAACTAAATATTGTATACATGCCATCTTCTTTAATTCTTACAAGAACTCTATCAGGTAGGTACCACTATTATTCCTAGTTTACAGATGAAAAAAATGAAGGCTCAGGGAGAATTCATGACTCCCCCAGTGCCATGCAGCCAGCGGTGCAGGCTTTGACCTTCACACCACTGACTCTCCCCGAGAGTCTGCTCTCTTAACTGCAGTGTTACTTGGATGCACAGAGGAAAGATTAGCATCTAAGCTCTCCTCCTGGCCCGATTTCCCTTTCTATATTCACTTCCCACTTCCTATGATTGAAGTACCTGATATAATAAATATATTCATTCTCTAATATAGGGTAGAAAAAATATGTATCAAGATTACTAGGACTAATAAGCAATGCGATGTATTACCTCTTCCAAGTATGTTTGCATTTTAAAGGAAGGTACCCACAAAATGTAAGGGTAAAGGTTAAGGCACTAAATTGCCAAGAGGACATTCTTTTGAGGATTTTGATTTTATTTTAAATTTTTTAGCATTTAATATTTTTTTTTTGGCTACTCCTTCTATGAAGCTTACTATAATTTCTACAGATCTTCCCCCCCGCCCCCAGCCAGATGGAATTAATTTCTCCTTTTTATGTGCTTCCACCCACACTGTTACACCTCCATCGAACACTTATGTGCCTAGATCTGTGCATCCTCTAATCGACTGTCAGCTTCCTCTGGGTGACCTCCTGTAATGCCTTGTTTTAGCAGGCACACCATAAAGATGTGTTGAGGCAGGGTTAGTCTTGGGGGGGTTGATATTGGGAATGTACATATTGAAAGGTGATGGATGAGGAGATACAAAGCAGACCTCACTGTACAGACTGACCCAGGTACCTAGGAAAAGCTTCAGGTACAATCTTAACTTTGATTGATGGGAGTAGGACCACTTCTTTCATGGGAATTCATTGGCTCAACTAATAAAAATTGTCATCAAAGTCCTAGATCCTGACTTGGGCCAGTCTAGACTCCCATTCATTCCTTCTTGCATTCAATTATCGAATACCTGTGATAGATGAGCCACATGGGAAAGTGAGAGAGAGAATTAGAGGGAAGAAAGGGGTTATTGACACAAATCAATGATTACAGCCATAAGAAAATTCAAGTTTCCCAGGCCAGCTCAGGCGTATCAATAGCAGTATCTTTCAAAGCAAAGGAAAGTGGGCCTTGTGCCAGTGTGAAATAACTCCCTGGGGTTGAGGTACTCTTTGCTGACCTATGTCCCAGATGCAGCAAGCCTACTCCCTCCCAGAGCCACTGGGGAGGCCAAGGTAAAGCATTCAGGCTGGCGTAGCTTTCAGCAGCTAGAATCAGCCATTTCCTTGGTGCCTGCCTCAAGGTTTACTTTTCTAGGCTTCTATTCCACTATTCTTCACAACCGATAATCAAATTCATCAATAAATGTGTTTAAATAAATATATGAATGATCTTTGGAGATTGTTTGTAGTGGTTAATGGTTAGTTTTTCGGCTATCCACCTTCCGTCCCAGCCTTCTTGTATAACAGCCCTGTGATGTCCTTTTGGGAAATGACTGTGTTTAGATGCCCCACCCATTAGACTCACCCACTGTGGGACTTTGACTTGCGTGAAATGATTCAAGGAAAGAAAATAAAAAATGAGACCATCAACTAAGTCCTGCTATCAAGCTGTTCCTGTCAACTAGTGGTTTTCAACTGGTAGATGAAGCTATTGCAACTTGTCTACAGATCCTGTATAGGCACCAAAGTGCTCTCTGTAGATAGAATAAAAATAAGACTCTCACACACACACGTACCACTAGTTTTCAAATTTCTGTAGGAATTCTTGAGATGAATACATTAAAAATTCATTTAAAAGTCACTAAATTTATAGTAGCTTTTTGTTTGAATGTATCTTCTTAAAATGAATGTATTTGAATGTATTTCTGAAAAATGAACACTTAAAGGGCAACCGCTTTTTTGATAGGCACAAAGTCTTTATGTTAAAAAAAAAGGGACCCTACTCCTAAGTTCTTAGAGGACAGGAAGGACATCTTAGACCACTTCGAAACCTGTCTATGGCATTCAAAAAAGATTTTTGTTGATTGAAGAAACAGAAACCAGCTAAACTCTTTCCTGAAACACAGAACACATTTACTTATTGAGATTTTACTAGGAGCCAAGAACATTCGTGAAAAGGAAGAGTTGGACCGTGATCACCATGCTTCTGTGCAGCTCTCAGAGTCTGTTCCTACATGATCGTCAGGGTAGAGGATTACAAAGGAGAACCACCACCACCTGGGGAAGATAATGGCAAAGCAGCCACCATGACCCTCTCGTGGGGACTGCTCACCTGGGCCGAGCTGAGGAGCAGGGGTTAGAGGTAGGCAAACCACGCTAACCAGGGAAGGTACACTGGGGGTGCATTGCAGACTCATAAGGATACTGTGTAAAGATTTTTTTGTTGTTGTTGGAGACAGAGTCTCACTCTGTTGCCCAGGCTAGAGTGAGTGCTGTGACGTCAGCCTAGCTCACAGCAACCTTAAACTCCTGGGCTCAAGCAATCCTGCTGCCTCACCCTCCCGAGTAGCTGGGACTACAGGCATGTGCCACCATGCCTGGCTAATTTTTTCTATATATTTTCAATTGGCCAATTAATTTCTTTCTATTTTTAGTAGAGACGGGGTCTCGCTCTTGCTCAGGCTGGTTTTGAACTCCTGACCTTGAGCAATCCGCCCGCCTTGGCCTCCCAGAGTGCTAGGATTACAGGCACTGCCTTTTGTTTGTTTTTGTTTTCAAGTTTACCAGTTTGCCTAAATGGTGAAAGCAAATGTTCTTCACACCCCAGCTGCTGATCTAGGTGATTGAGGTTTTCTTCCTGGCATACAAAGTAAGCAACCTCCAGATTTCTGAGAATCCTATCTGAAAACTAATGACAATGACCAGCCCTTGATAACCTTTGTGCTTCCTTGTAGGTGGGGGTTCTTTTCAAGATAATCTACAAGGGAGTGACTGGCAGTGACTTTCCTCTGGCTCTGGGTGAGGAAACAGTCTGCATTTTCAATCACCCTAGAGTTCCCTGCTGCTCGGGTGAATCTCCCACAAAAGCACATAGATTTGGGCTGGAGGACGCTGTGGGGAAGACTGTCTCAAGGATTCCTTAGAGTCTGAATTCTCTTTCATCAAGGGACAAATACTCTGTTTCTCAATAGGGATGACTAAATGTAATTTTTTTTTTTTTTTGGACCAGCATAAACTTATTTTTATTTTATTATAACAAATGTTTGTATTTACAAAGTGTACATAGATAGGTAACTACTTCCTCCTGGTACCAAAGCCAATAGCTAAGCATGACAATAGCAATAGGAATTTGATAGGAAGATTTGTGCTTATGTGAAAAATCTAGTTACAAGTACACGAGAGGCAGAATTCAACATTCTGAACAGTTGGTAAGTTGTGTATGTCATCATGCCCTGAACGAATAACTGGCACTGGTTTAAACATTGAAAACCATGCACGCAGCTCCTCAGGCCTCTTGCTGATTCCCAAACAGACTTCTGTATCATGGCCTTTTCCCTGCTCTTCCCCAACCTGGAATACTTTCCATCCAACTGTTTTTCTGCATATTAAATGTAGTCTTGAGACCCTGCTATGGAATTTCCCTAACATATAAGGCATCAGTTTGGCATGCCATGCAAACACTGGAAAAAGGATGATTTCTTCTGTCATTTCTAAAATTAAGTGTTGATGGAATTGTTTGTTAATGACTGCTTGTATAATTTCCTGTTAGACATTCACAGCCTGAATCTCTCTTGTTTATTCCTGAGCTATAGCATCCAGCACATAGAAAGACTTCAATACATATTTGATGACCGAATGAGTGTGTGGCAGGATGCCTGAAATATGGGTGGGTGCCACCAAATGGACGGTGGTGGCTTCAGGGAGCATTGCACGGACAAATCTTTCCTATGCAAATTTTCTCTGGCTGTGGATAACAGAGATGCAAGAAAATGATATGAGATCCAATGTTTTGTAGCTCATGTTTTTGGCAGAAGAGGTCACAAAGCAGAGAGTATGAATTCCGGTTTGAGAAACTATGTTGAGTTGTTCACGGAAGATATGATTATAATGTGTCATCTCTGCTGATAAACAGCAATGACACAAATCCCAGCACAGTATCTGGCAGCAAGAGGACCTCACCAGATGTTGGTTGAGTAAGTGAATTTATTGCATGAACTATACTAGTCGAGAGTGGCTAGAACAAAGTGCATGGGAGCACCAAGAAAGCAGCGATCCCCTCTGGGCACACTGTACAGAGCATTGCCCTGGCAGAGCAAAGCCAGGCAGGGGAGAGGGAGAGCACTAGGACCATAGAACAGAGGAAGAGAGGATCCGTCTCTTCAAGGATGGATGACTGTGGTCACATGTAAGTTATGCTTACATACCTCTGATGTGTAATAGATGTAATGAATATTTATTGCTGTGCTGCTCAGAACTCTCCTACCTCATAGACCAATTTTGACCGTGAAGTTCAAGTGGATGATGACAATCACAGAATGCTTCCCTTCTGGCCAGAATTCATTGGTCTAAGAGTGGGTACTTTCCCTGGGATGCTTTTCAATCTGACCATTCAGAAAGGTTGCTAGTCCCTCTCTGGGGTTAAGCTGTAAGAACAAGTACCATTGGTGCCATGTTTCCTTCCACATGCAGGAAGCTGGTTTGAGAGATTGAAGCCAAACACAATGAGAAACAAAGACAAGAGATGCATGTTGTATTCATGGATTCTGAATGCCTTGTTCCACATGACCCTAAGGCCCACCTGTCCCCTGGATTCTTCCAATAAGTTCCCTTTTTCTCCAAGCTACTTTGAATCAGGGTTCTGTTACATGTAACCAAGAGCCTTGACTAATCCACATACTGTATTAGACTGGTATGGCTCTCATTTGAGGCACCAAATATTTTTCACGTTGACCTTAAATACTCACAATTATCCTTAGTGCTTAAGGCAGTGAAGGCCAATCCGGAAATATAAATATGTTATCTTGGGCTATGTAGGTAGTAGGAAGGAGAAAAACTTTAAGCTATCATCCATCATTAACGCCTTAGCATGAGTACATCTTTCACATAACCTAGCAGAGTTTTCTCATAAGGCCCTGAAGGGATAAAAATAGAAAAAAAAGATGTTTTAATGGAAGTGTGCAAATAATGCTAAATATTGGGGAGAGGGGATGTTGTGTGTGTGGGTTTGGGGGTGTGTGTGTGCCACACCCCAGTAGAGGGCCGGAGGAGGTCGCCAAAAGGAGGCCAGAAGTCTGTAAAAAAATAAATGTAACAGTTTTTCATAGGATCACTCCATTGCTATTGTTATTATTATTATAAATAACGATAACCCAACACTTACATAGCTTTAGCATTTTTTGTATATATGAAAATTATATCCATTTGAGAAATAAAAAATACCTATAAAGGCATGTAAGAATTACTTCAGTGATGGGAAAAATAATCAGATACATTAGGATTATGTTCTCATTTGGGCTCAACAACACATTATCTGGGTAATCTTTGACAGATTCAACCTCTCTGACATTGTTTCCTTATCTCTAAAATGTTGTGAGTTCCTTGTTTGTCTACCTCAAAAAATGTCTGTGAGTGTCAAATGTCAAAAGGAGATGGTGTAGCACAGTGGTTAAGGACTTTGCCTGATGTGGGAGAAGGACTTACACATTTAATATTGATGAGGTGGAGTAAAAACCTCTAGCCCTAAATTTGAATTGAAATATCAGCATGAATCCCAATGTATTTAGCCTTTAAAAAAGTCCTAGTTTTGTTCATTTAAATGGCATAGAAATAATGGTCAACCCAATAGCAATGAACACCTCTAGCATGTACTTATTATGGTTTCTAAATATCATTTCTTATCAAAAGGAGCAAGATCTGTCAAAAACTACTGGGATCATCAAAAGAACTGAGGAGCTGCTTCTTTTCCAGAGGTTCCCACTGGCTAGAGATGGAGTAATCAGGAGAGATAACAATTGCACTGATTTCACATACTCAGATATGTGTAAATCTGTGAGTTCATCTTGATGCTAAAAAAGAAAAATTCACTGGACACTTTCGTAGGATGCTAGGGAAATCAGCTCATTATTTTGAAAACTGATAAATAAAAGGAAAGAAGTAAGCACTTACCCTGTATTTTCTCTATGGAGGAAACCTCAGAAGAACCAAATACTTAATGAGGGGAAATTTTTCTTTAAAAACGAATTAGAATATCGCCATTTTGTAAATTCCATTGAATTAATGGATCTAAGCAGCCATCATAAATGATTATTAACACTGAAAAAAGACAGTCAGACATTGTGCCTCAAGACAGTAGTACACTGTATTTCCTGCGATGGACAGGAAATACATGCACATGCACAAACACAAACACCAGATCTAACCTGAATCTGATTTCAGCACTGAAGCCTACTACCAATCTGTAGAAATATGGTGGTCAGGGAAACATCTTAAATGACACCACAGGGAGACAATGCAATAGCATAATCCAGATTGTGGGAAATTTTATAGGACAAACAACCTGGTTCATTAAGCAACAAAAGCTAAATACGCATTTAAAACAAGAGAGTGCTAAATGGGGAACCTATAGAGTAAAAGAGATTAATGAAACTAATCTCAGTATTTGGACTTATTTGGATCCTGAGTCAAACAAACTGGAAAATATTGGCCACTGACTTTAAAGTTGATTATCAAGAAATTATCGTTAACTTTTAGGGTATAATGATGGTATAATTGTATATATTAAATGTCTTATCCTTTAGAGATACATATTGAAATATTTACAGATGAAATGTGATATTCAAAATCAAAGTCAAAATAATTTGCAGAGAGCAGAGTGTGGGAATATAGATAAAACAAGATTGGGTGATGAGTTGATTGTTGAAGTTAGGTGATAAGTTTATAAAAATTTGTCATATTATTTTCTGTAGTTTCATATATACTTAAAAATTTCCATAATAAAAAGCAAAAAACAAAATAAAACAAACAAAAAACCCACAATCCAACTCTGCCTGAGTTTAAATCTGAGCTCAGTCAACCTAGTAATGTAGTGGGGTTACTTAACTGCTCTTGCCTCATTTGTCAAATGGGATAATAAAAGCATCTATCTTGCAGGGTTATTTGTGAGGAATAGAAAGAGATAATAGGTATAGAACACTTAGAAGAGCTGCCTATAGCACATAGTTTGTGCTCAATGCAGTTATCTATTGTTATTACTTATTCTTATATATTGTTATGTAGTCCTATTTTAAAAGAATCCTAGAAAATGTGGTCTGTGTTCAACATTTAAGCAGTGATCAACAGGTAGAAAGCACTAAGTATCATTCTTAAAGGAAGTTTGGAACAACCTGTCTGGAGCAGGTCCCATTACCAACCCACGAGAAAAGAAGACTTTTCTCTGGTTCTCAAGGGCAGGCAAAGTGAGAGGACAGGCAGCTACCTTTTGCTTCATTTGAGGCTTGTCATTACTGAACTGGGATGCTGATAAATTTCTCCCTATTGGACCTCGACTCTATGTCAGCAAAATGCTCCCTTGTCTAAATACGTTAAATCAGTGCACACTTTTTCACCGCAGAGGATCCAAACTACCGCAGCTGTTCCTAACCGAGCAAATGGCTTATTAGCACTAACCATCAGTGAAATGCAAGTCAGTCTAAAGGGAGACTCAATGAAGAATTAACTTGAGCGATGAACAGATAAACACGATGATTACATTCATCAATGATGCCCAAGGGCAGTGCTTTTCAAACTTTCATGGGCACATGAATCCCTGTGGGGCTTGTTACAATGCAGATTCTGGTTCATTCTGGGTGGGGCCTGAGATTCCACGTTTCCAACGAGCTGTGGGGTGATGCTGACTGCTGTGCCCAGTCCACAGATCATACTTGGCGTAGCAAGCGTCCAGTTGGCACCGGGAAATGATCTGACACATGCTTTAGTAGGACTTAGGCTTTGATGATTTGGATAATATATAACCAGGAATATGTTTGATCTGAAATACTAATTGGAAGAACTCATTTCTGACTCTTTGGCTTTGGTGACTGTTCCATTTATCAAAGTGAATGGCACATACTCCATTTCAGGTGCCAAATCCCTACGTTACAACCCCTTTTAAAGAAGTTGTTTCAGGTATCAGAATGTTACCAAAGAGAAAACCGTACAAGTTAATTCTCTAATAAAGTCCTTTTGCCAGCTGGGTGGGCTTTAGTATAATCCTAATTTTGAATTCCTTCCTTTTATCTCCTTTTCCTAGTAATGGGAAATGAGAATGAATATTAAAAAAATGGGTCAATAATTTCATAAATTCCGAGATAGTCCATTGTGTTAAAAGCTTCAACTGATTTAAAAAAATTTGGTCCAAGATAAATTCTGATAAAAAAATTTTTGAACTCCTTAGCAACCTTGAGAATAATTTGCAATGTCGTGGGAGGAAGACTCTTTTAAGAAGCCCATTCGTGTTTATAGTTTGATTTGAACCTAAACAGGAAAGGGAATAATGAACTGCCTAAGCCATGAGAATTGTCAGCTTCTTTGTACCATAATCCAGGTTAACATTTCCCCAAAAGTTCCATGGGAATGTTAATAATATTTGTGTGGAAAAAGTAATTCTGAGGTTGAATAAGTTTGGAGAGCTGAGGGTCAAAGAAAGTTTAACAGGTCTGTTGGCTCCAGCCCTTCTCAGAGACCTTAATATGTTAATGGACAATGGAACCTTCCAGAGGGGTCCACAGCTCACAAGCTTTCCAATCTGACTTGCCCATGCTTTCCAAGAACTGTCTCTTGGGATAAGTGTTAGGTAGAGTCTACCTTGAGAAATGTTGATCCAGGGAGCTGGGACAAAGTATATCTTGCTGACTTTGAATTAACAAAATATGGCAATCTCTCATCATCCACAAATAGTGAAAATGAGTGTGGGTTTATGTGTGGCTGGGAAGTTTCTAGAAATCTCTGTGGTTAGTAAAAACTTTTTAACGAGGTGAAGGTCTCACAGATAATAGTGATTTAGGTGGAGAACAAACTAACAAAAGCCACTAATACATATTATTTAAGACATTAAACTTTCAAACAAACCATACTGGTAGGTGTTCAAAATCTTCTCTGAGACAGTTAGTGAGATTTGCCTTCTCTGGGCCTCAGAGTTTTCATCTGTAAAACGGGGACAATAATTTCCGCCTCACAGGGTGGTTGTCAGGTCTAAAAAGAGACAATGCATGCCACAGCCCTGGCCCCAAGTAAGAGGCGCGTAGATGGTAGTTTTGTTCTCGTTATGACAAGTGGGATTTTGGGAGTACTTGAGATGCTGCCTTGCTTTTGTTGTGCAGGTTTTTCAAGGAGGTGGTGATAAGTTCATCTCAAGGTCATCTAAGGGAACACTTTCAAAATATGCAGGATGAGACCTGTACTCAGTCCTGGTGAATCATAATTTAGTGGTGGTTATAAGGAAGGATGCATGTGTATTTTTTAAAAACTTCCCCCACGGTTATGATGCTACACTCTAAACACCTGTAACGTATTTGCAGCAAATCCCTAAGTGGGGATCCCACCCCTTCTGCAGTAGTTCTGGGGTATGTTCCTTGGAATAAAAGGTTTCTGTGCTTAAATGTTTAGAAATGCTACATACTAGTACCTGCCCCTTCTCCTTCTTGGGGCTTATTAAAGTATCAGAGAAGTTCTACAGTACTCAATGTTTAAAAACTCATAGTTTATCGTCTTCAGATCTTATGGCCTTACGTTTATTTTTCTTGCAACTCCCATTAACATTTTTGCTCAACACATTCAGGAAATCCTGTGGTACAGAGTTAGCCAGAAGTGAGTTCCACCCACATTCAGAAATGTGTTTGCACTGGACATATACGGGGAAAGAATCGGAGCAAAGAGCAATCACGATTCCTGCCCCAGGAGTGGGCTGGGCCCACTTTTATGCTTCCTGCCACCTGCTACATGTATATGGCGAGAATATTGACAATGCATGCTTACAAAAGTAAGTGTTTCTTGGCAAACTCAAGGAAACAGTCCAAGGGCTGGGGAGATGAGCTACTGTGGACTTCAAGAACAAAGCTGGCTTCGAATCCGGCTTCAGCACTTCCCACCTCAAGACCTTGGGCAAGTTACAAGACCTCAGTATGACCCAGTTTTCTTATATATAAAATGAAGACAATAATAGCACCCAACTCATTGGGTTGCTGTGAGGATAGATGAGATTACCATCAAAGCTCTTGCTATGGGCTCAAAACTTTACTATTATTATTGAAATGGAAAAACACACTGGAACAAATGAGGGGGAAAAGCAAGATCTTAGAATAGAACAGAGAACTTTGGGAAACTTTAAGCTCAAATAAACCTCCTTCCTTTCACATATACATTTATCTTTTATATATATATATATATATATTTAATCATTACACCCAGTACCCTGTGAGAATTTGGGGTTAGAGTTTGAGAGACTTATTAAATTGGCTGATCTACTCTGCTGGAATGTGAATGACCTTTTTGTCTGACTCTTCCTTCCAGTTAAATCCCAAACTATCTGACTAATTAATAGTCAAGAAACAGCTTGGGAGCTGCTGCCAAAGACAGAAAGAAAAGTCACTGGTTGAAATGCAGCAACACTGAAACGACTGCCTGAGAGAGCAAAAATGACACAGGATCGAATGACGCTGTCGGTGAGGGGAGACCGAAGGGGACATTTGTCAGCAAATACAAGCTTCCCTGCTCCTAGAACTTTAAACAAAACAGAAACAGAACAGAAAGTCTCAGAGTGCCTTGCAGGTGGTAAGGCTAAGGCCCCAGTTTCACACACTCTCACACACTTGCACGTGTGTGTGTGTGTAATATGTATTTCTCGTTGTGAGTCACAGTTCAAAAGGTCTGAAGACCTCAGGCCCAGTGGGCAGGACACGTGGCCCAGAGCCCAGGAATAGACTGTTATTTCTCGTCTAGGACGGCTTTGTGAACTTAGGCTAGATCTCACCCTGCCTTTCTGTGAACACTGGGGTGATTCAGTGAATAAGGTCATGACAAGGGAGAGAAAACTCAGAGGCCAGGCCCTGCTTGGGGGCTCAGGGACTGACTCAGAGCCTGGAGACCAGGGGCCATGCTGGGGACGGCAGGGCGTGATGGTGCTTTCCATTTCCAGTGGTGGTGTTACAGTGCCCAAGGCAGCAACAGTCCCCATTTATTGTGTATCTATCAGTACCAAACCCTGTATTTTGTTCTTTACTTTCCTTATCCTGTATGAATTTCACAGCGGAACTGGGGGACAGCTATTATTATTCCCATTGGAAGGATGAGAAAACTGAGTTTCAGAGGAGTCAGAGGAGTATTAGAGAGGATTCACGGAGGGAGACGTGCCAGGCCTGGGATGGGTTGGTCCTATGGGTGATTGAATGGATATTAGACTCCTTGGTTTAGAACAGAGAGTATAATTTTCTTAGTTGAACAGAGTGGGTTGCCATTTAGAAACTCTCAGGCCTTCAGCAGGTTATTTAACTTTTCTAAGCCTCAGTTTCCTCATCTGTGATATGGGGAGAATAACATCTCAGGGGCCTCCTGGGAAGATTAAGTGTATCTAAAGTGTCTGGGACAAGGAGGTGCCCACTACTTTCCCCTCAACCCACCAGCTTGAGTTCAATTTTCCCGTGGGGTTGACTCACTTCCTCCCCTTGCCTTTGCCGTTGAAGACCTTAGAAAGAGCCCTACCTGCTGTGAGAAGCCCTTCACAACACGCCTCTGTTTGAGGTTCGTCTCTCCATCCAAGTTGGCAGTTTCCAGGTGGCAGATCCCACTGGGGTCCGAGGAAAAGAGGAGGAGTATATCCGCTGGGATGATCTCGTTGCATTGCACTTGGATGAAGTCTCCCACGTGCACGTCCTTCCAGCGCTTCTTCATGTAGCTCTGCTCCTTTCTTGGGTGGGAGAAAGACAGGGGTCTGAGTGAGCTTTAAGGTTCCTCAGAAAATTGATGGGTGAATAGAGGAAGGTCCCACCTGAACCTTAATATCATCCAAGTCAGCCTGTCATGAGACTGCCCTGTATTCTCTCTTGCCCCGAAGACCACCATCATGATCTATCTAGCCCAGCTAGGCATGAGCTATAGAATCCTGCTAGTAAAAGATCTGTCTTGGGATCATTTAGACTTTTGATTGACTGCCAGGTCTGGACCAGTCCTGTGTTCAGCCCTTGCTTCTTAGCGGGAAGAACATCTAAAAGAGGAGGGTAACTGCACTGTCATCTTAACGCGGTACTCTTAATATACGTTATTTACTAGAATAGCCAGTTTTTGCCAAAGAAAGCAGGGTTTCAAGGGACTGAGAAAGAGGCAAGATTGTTTTTGATTATGGGGAGGAGAGTGGCAATAGGAAAGGTGAGGATATCACCAGGCGTGGAGCTAAAACAGAAACCTCTGGGCAGTCAGGGAATTAGGAAGAAGGCACGAGGAACATTGATGGGGTGGGATCCACAGTAACTGTGGAATCAGAGGCTGAAGAAATCTGAGGAAATTAGGCATTTTATCTTCCCATCCAATTTATCAAGCTGAGCTAATAACAGTGGCAGCAACATTAGCAAATTTAGTGTTTCCTACCTGCCAAGCACTAGTGTTAATTAACATTTCATTTACTTGCATAAAACAACCCACAGGAGTAGATATTATCATACCTTTTTCACAAATGAGGAAATTGAGGGTCAAAAAACCACGTCTCACAGAAACAAAGCTGGGACCCGAACCCAGTTCCATACAGCTTGACACCAAAGCCCACGGTTTTCACTGCTCAGGTACCTCGCCTCTCCTTAGATGGTATCACAGCCTCAGCTTTTCCACTTTCAGCAAAGAAATGCCTGACTTCCCAAGGCGATGCTTTCCATTTCCAAAGAGCTCTCATTTCAGAAAGTCTTCCTTCTCCCTGGCCAGATATTTAAACGGTTCTGCTCCTCCAGCTAATATGGTCATTAAATATTTTAAGGCGTTCACCAGGTGTGCCATGAAGCCTTTGGACATGTCAAGCCAAATTTAACTTTCCACGTGCCCTCATTTATTTCCTGTGTGACACAGTTTCCAGATCTTTCCTGGATGTGTGGGGTCTTCTAAGTCTGTGTTTGGAAATGTCTCTCTTTAAATGTGGGATTCAGAACCAAAGTATTCCACACATGGTCTTTTCAACTGAGCCCAGCTGGCTCGGGGCCGGGAGACTCCAAAGGCAGCCAGGCCTTGAGAGGCAGGCTTCCCCGTGTTGTGCTTCACCATGTATGCCCCTGGGCATGCTATTGTTCCTGTTTCTGTTGGAATCTGAGCTGCCCTGGGCATGACACGTCCACGCTTCCACAGAGAAAGAGATGTGAATAGAGTTCCACTTTTCTGCTTCGATGTCACAAAAGTCCCTGAGGGGGATGAGGTGTTTGGTATCTTCCTCCCTTCCTCTGGACACTCTAGAGATATCCAGACAAGTCTTCCAAAGAGCCCATCTTCCTGGTCATAAAAGATCCTCCCAGAGGATTCCCCCAGCCCTCCGAAATAAAGGTGCTTCCATCTGGAAGGCCAAGGTAAGATCTGATCAGAGTCTATAAAATAAACAGGGACTTGAGACCTGGAGAGCAGACTTGTGACATGGAAGAACCACAGAGTTCTGTGGCAGGGCTCCATGGCTCTGGGAGCTCAGTGCAGCAGCCACAGCTAAATCAATCCATGGACACTATTATCCACATGGCTATTGAGACCACCTCCAGGAATTTGGGAGAAAATGCATCCATATCATTTTAGTAATAATTCTTCCTTATGTTCAAAAGCACATAACAGGTTTCCAAGCACTTTTCACTCGATCAGCTCATTCTGTGCTTCTGCTCTGCTCAATCTCTTCATTTCTGCATGAAGAATGGGGGCAGTCACCCCAGATTTGTTTCCCTGTGTCATTTTGGAAATACATTTGTTTATTTACAAATCTATTTGTTTATGTGTATATTTAGGGTAGATCCACCAAGATCCACCACTCCTCCACCAAGATTGCTGTTGCAACTCTTAAACGCTTTATGGTCTCTCTGATGGGAATGATTTTTTTTTTCCTTCAAAGCAGCTCTGAGAACACTTTTTACATATCCAAGCACAAGGCTCCTTTGCACTGGCATGGTCTGTATTCTCTATGAGAAAAGGAATCTCATGGAGTGAAGGAGGGACTGATTTTGTATTTTTTTTTTTTTTCTGTTTGAGAGAGTGCTTTTAAAAAAGGGAATATTAAATACATCAGCAAAATTCCCCCAAGGAACAAGGAATTAAATCTTGTCTGCATTTCCCTTTCTTTCCCACCTTTGGCTTTTGTATCCCATTGGATAATGCTTTTGGGAACATAGGTTGCTCACTACAACCTCAGCATTCTACCTAGTATTTGAGATTGGATTAAGGGAGAGAACACCTTTGAGCAATATCCCAACTGCCAACACTTTCAGAGCATATTGGTTCTGAAGGTTTTGGCTAATGTGAGTTAGTTAGCATCTGCATACACAGGCATCTCAAAGACAAGAAGGCAAGAGTCTCATTCTTCCCCTTTCTAATAAAAGACTCCACTGCTTATGTGGGTTCTGAAGGGGCTGGAAGATGGAGAGCTATGGAGATGAGCTTATGGCATATGTATTTTTATGAACAGTCCTTTCTGTGAGTTGAGCTGGATCATTGTCTTGTCAAATGCCATTATGATGGAGGATCACAAGGTCAATGGAGCCACCCACAAGCTGTGAGGCAGGCTAAACTCTGTCTCTTTTATGTCAATATTATTTCTTGGATCCTAAGGAGGTCACTGCTGTGCTGGTAATAATTGCCTGTCTTTCCTTTAGATGCAATTCTCTCTTTTTCAGGATGACATGCAGCAGGAAAGGAACATTCTCAGTCCCTGTCATAGGCTTGCCATCCCTGAGACAGACTGTCCATCTTCAGGGCTGTGATCCTTACACAGAAGCACACAGACGTCCAGAAATACTGAGGTTATGGGATCAATATCATTTTGGCACATTTTTTTTAAAAAAACAATTTTGGGGGGGAACCTAGTTTAGCAATTCACCTGGTACAAAATTGAAGAATGGCGTTGATAGTAACCTAAGCATAGTTATGTTATGGAAGCAGAGGAAATTTTATAGGGATTTTAGGGATAAAACAGGGAGGCCTCAGGGACATTTCCTTCTTGTACTGGGTCACACTCTGTGCTGGTCTCCCAATTCTTTAGGGTCCACTTGTCTGCTCAGCTGTCAAAAGCATGTCTGCGGAAAAGCCGGGATGCATAACCCAGAGGAAGTGCAGCCAGGGGAGGTGATGACTGGCTGAATCCAGCCGAAGCGGAAAAGCAGCGTGCTCTTGCACTGAGCGACACCCAGACGCGACCAGCAGCTGGCCGGGAGCCTCCTGGGGAAGTCACTACCCATTAATTCAGCCTGTTTGGAACTGCTGCCCCAGGTGGACGCGTCCACACACTCTGGATTGTCCCCCTGCTCAGCGAGTCCACACCTGGGAACCGACTGCTATTTTAGTGTCATGCGATGTTTACTGCTGTTTAAAAATAAGACAAATCAACACGGCTTGGGACGAAGGCTCCATCTGGCAGATTCCGCCTGGAGGAGAAATTAAGTGGTGCAGCGCTAAACGGCTTTCCGAGAGGAGATAGGGCTTATTAAGCGGTAAACAAACAGCAAGAGAGGTTTGAAGCTGCCTGGGTGCCAGGGGGGAGCAGGTGAAAGAGGGGAAACGGAGGAGGAGAGGATGCTTAAGGCAGCCTTTCTCGAGTATCTGGGTTTTATGAAGAGAACCTCAGGGCTCTAGAGTAGAGAGGATTTGTCAGGAGGGTTAGTTGTCCTGCGGTACTTCCTAGTCACCTGCTCTGTCCTTCAGGAAGCTGGAATGCCAGGCTCGGAGTGCTCAGTGTCCTGGCCTGGGTGGTGGGGTTGGTCGGGGGAGCGGAATGCCTCAGAGAGTGACAACAGTGTAGGGGTTAAGAGAGGGTTTGAATCCCAGCTTCCCAGCTTATGGGAAGGGCAAATCACGTAACCACTCAGAACCTCTGTCTCTTCATCTGTCAGTCGAAGGCAGTAAGAGCACTTGCCCCAGAGGGTTGTTGAAAGGATTGGAGTTATGACACCTGTAAGGAACTGAGCGCAGGACTTTGCACTTAGTAAGTAGTCAATAAATGCAAGCTTTTATGAAAATGATTGCCATGAAAACAATGATTGCTCTCGTTCTAGTGAGAGCTAACCACCGCTCTGCAGGCCACTTCATTTTCTTCTTCATGCTATTTTATGCTCATGATTACCTTTTATGGCCTGAGCCCAGGCACACAGTACCCTGCAAACGTAAGAAACTCTGCAATCCAAACCGCTCCCCCAAGCCCAGAAAAGAGGGACCCAAGCTCAGTAGATTGAAAACTCTGGCTACTGAGACAGACTCTCAGAAATGTGTATCCTTAAAATCCAGGCTGGAGGGGATTTGGTACCTGTCCAAGTCAACCCCTCCTGTTTAGGCGAGGAAGTTGCAGCTGTGAGAAGGGGAGTAATCTGACCGGGCTGCACGGTACCAAGGCTCGGGCTGGAGCCTCGCTCTCTTCATGGCTCCCAGGAGGAGGACCAAGGGCCCAGGGGGGCTGATTCAGGAATGTTCGAGATGCCCCTTGTTAGGGCAGTGGTGTGTTGAAGTAGAGGCAGTGCTGTGGAGTGGTGAAGCACTTTGGAATCAGGTGAACTGCATTTAAAACCTGCAACTACCAGGTACCTGTAGTGTGACCTTGAACCTGCTACTTAATTTCCAACTCTCCAGTTCATTCGTCTACTAAATGGGATAAACGCACAGGTTGTAGTGAGAGTTATGATAGTGTATGAAAAGTGCCTAATAATCTCGCAGCAAATGGCATTTACTGCTGCTATTATTGTCATTGGAGTTATTATTGGCTTGCAGTGGACAGGATGGCTGCCGTGGGGACGGTGAACTAGAGACTGCGAAGGATGTTTTCATCAGCTGGTATAAATGAGGTGTGGGATGTCTTTGCTGGAGGAGGAAGGCCGGCAAAAGGGAGTAGGAGGGAGAGAGAGGAGTGAGGCCTCAGCCCCTGACCTGGCTCTGAGAAATGGAACAGCAGCTGAAGGAGTCACATTAAAGATAGCCTGGGCCTGGGGCAGAGGGCCCCGGTGCACTGGCTTCTCCCCACGTTGCTATTCTTTGTCTCCTGTCCCTGCCTATCTGCTGCACCCCACCACGATGTGGGGGGAGGGGGTGTTTAGACTTGGAGGGCCCAGGGAAGCACCAGGAGGGAACAGCTGAGGTCAGAGGAGCAGAAGGGGACCAGGACCCCTGGCTGGGCTGGATATAGTGGGGAACATGACTGATATTTACCATATCTGATATATCCCAGATATATCCTTGAAGGCCTGAGAAGTAGGGTGGAAGGACTGAAGTCTCAAGTTAGCAGGTTGGGGTTGAGCGGCACTGTCACTGGAGTATTTTTATTAATGAGACCTAATTCTTACCCAGAGGCTTGTGAGGCCTGGTGCACTTGGGTGACATTGGTACAGTAGAAAGTTCTTTATACTGATACGTTGAAGCCCCAGGTCTGGGGGTAGCCCACCCTGACCTCTTTTACTGTGTGGCTGCCACATACGGAAAGCAGAACTGAGCACAGAATGTGTCACCAAGCAATGATGGCCATGGAAACATCATGCTTCAGAGGACACAGAAATCCCAGGTGTTGTCCACAAGGTCATGGCCACTGGTCATCCAGAAGTAGCCTTGGGGTACTCAAAGGCATACAGTGCCACCCAAAATGTTCTTCCTCTAACCTCTGAAAATCCAAATGCTGCCTTTCTATTTTCACACCTGGACACTGGGGACATCCATGGTGTACATTTTTTCGCCACATTTCCTTTCATCTTATGGTCCTGTTTCCTAACTGTTTCATGTATCTTCTATTTTAAACGATGTAAAGTTTTAGAAGTTTAGAAGAAGCTTAGAAGAAGCTTGCTAAGGACTGGGATAATCCTGGGTCTTATATTTGTGTACCTATATAGGTTCGAGTATGATGTCTAGCACATGGGGCATGTTCAGTAAATATTTATTTGTAGATTCTTGGTAGATTTGTCTTGAACACGAGGCAGTAGAAAGAAACCTTTTCCTAGCCTTTAGACATTTTGACATCTAATCTATTTTTTTTTTTTTTTTGTAAAAGACACCCTGGTGGAGACTTCTAACATTGATATGATCCTGTATTATTAGCTTACATGTACTGGGTGCCTACAATGAACCCAGAATTTAACCTACATGAGCATTTAGCTGCCTTATAATCAGATAGCTTTTATTATAATTATTATCTTTATTTTATAGACAAGGAAACTATGCGTCAGAAAGATTAACTTGCACAAGGTCACACAGGCGTGTCTACAAGGACACATGAGTGACCTCCTGGGGGTGTCGTGGTTCACTGTGGCCTGGTGGTTCTGTTTGGGAATGAGGCACGAAGCACATGGGGGCTCAGAGAAGATGATGTCAACCTAGCAGAGGCTGAGTTGGAACAGGAGCTTCCCCTTTTGGAATTCTGAGCTCCTTAATGGCAAAGCAGAGCCTATAAATCCTCACCCACTGAAGTACAAATCATGCCTGGTGACAAGAGCGCAGAGCTTCAGGGACACTTGAATTCTTGTTTTATGACTCTCCCACCACCCATTGAATTTTGGGGGAGGACATAATGCATTCTCTCCTGAAATGACAAGCGGAATTGGCCCAAATGGTTTATGGCCTTCTGTGAGCACAGGGCGAGGCAGTGGGAGTAGCCTGGGCACTTGTGAAATTGATCCTTCAGAGAGGTGCCCGCCTTGCTGGTGCCAAACGGAGAGCAAAGACCTGGGGGCTGGACACAACAGTCTGCTGGTCTGTCAACTCCAGCCAGTGGCACTTTTCCTAGCCATGCTTCACATGATTCTCTGTGGTATGCATTTTTCAGAGTCTTCCCCAAGGCTCATTTTGCTGTATTACTAGAGCTTGGAGTCAAGTTCTATGGTTAAAGATGTTTATCTTCTTTCATGCCATCCCAAACTCCCGGCAGTCGCCATTCATTCTTGTTGCCCATGGGCCAAGCTCATGGTGACTTCTGGTCATCAAGGATATAGAACTCTCCTTAGCAATATTTTAGCTAACATTTTCTGAGTGCTATTGAATGCCAGGCACTAAGCTAAGCATTTTCCATGCATTAACTCATTTAACACCTGTAGCAACCCCAGGATGTAGACTTTATGGCAAAGGTGGGTTCATGATTGTATTTGGATTTTAGGATGGCTTTGGCAAAGCTTAAGTTCTGTCCTGTTAATCACCTCATTTCCTTTTGAGAGTTTCTCAGAGAGCTGTTATGCAGAGAAAATAATAGAAGAATGGAAACCAAACAGCTGCTTTATCACACCTGCACAAACATGATATTCTAATGCACACTCTATGTTAGAAGTTGGGTTAGACCAAGCGGCTTAGGCCCTGGGCTAGATGAAACCATCTACATCCCTTCTCTGAATCTGAATCTTGGTGGGGGTGTGCTCAGGTGTGCTGTGGATAGGGAGAGGAGAAAGAGGGCCAGATTCCAGGAAGGTAACCTGAATTCAGATTTTAAAATTCTGACACAGAGAACAGGAAACAAAAATGAGAAAGCAGGGCACAGGTTTTTTGCTTTTAAATCCTTGTAATCCTGTCCACTGGTAAAGGAGGGTCTGTGAATGTCCTTGGCTTTCTCCTAAAACTAGCAATTTCTCCCTTGTCTGTGTGGGACACATAGCAAGAATGATGAAGGACACATAGCTCAGGCTGGGAGTGGCATTGAAAAAATTAGAGTTGAAATGATTGGAAATTTGAAAATATTACTTAGTGCTACTTTTGGTGGAGGCACCGAGTTAAGCAATTTACAAGCATGATCTCATCAGATCCACATGACCCTGGTGGATGGGTTCTAGGATTGTCCCCATTTTATAGATGTTGAAAGGGAGACTTAAGTGATCAAATAACTACACGCGGCCACACATTTGGTAAGTGGCAGCTCTGAGATGCCCAGGTACCATGTCAAAACCCTCAATGACAAGCATCCAGGAAGATCACTGCTGAGACTGCTTTCTGACCCCTCCTGTGGCATTGTATTCAATAGTTTGTTTCTGTTGTTCCATTATTTTCAAGCCCTCTTGAGTGTCATCTGCACATCTTTTCACAAAATATACCAGAAAGACATTATGATTCCTATTGAAAGATGAGAAAAAAATGGGACTCTGCCTGCTTACGGGGCTTCATTGAAGTTATACAGTTAATTAGCGATACAGCCAAGATTGGGACATCCTGTCTCCTCATTGGCAGATTTTCCTGAGGACACGGGCACAAAAGGCAACTCATAGACAAAAATTGGAATAGGTCACAGGGCAGACCAAGCTCCCAGGGCCATGGTGTCAGAGCCTGGCTGCACAGGAAATTATTTTCACCTTATAATAGCCACCTGACTTGCAGAAGGGAGACTCTCTGTGTCTAGGTAAAAATTCAGATTTTTAAAAATTCTAATCTGTGTGATTTTTTTTACCTAAATTTCTGACATTTCTTGGTCCTGGTCTTTCTGATACCAGTGCAAACCACACATGTAACTTTTCATTGACACGTGAATAAGCTGTGAGCTGAAATGCGTTCCCTCTGCCTGGCTAAATGTGGCTACTCCTTCTGTGCCCTCCTGAAATGTCACCTCTTCAGGGGAGGCTTTCGTTAGCCTTGATGTTTCTTGGTGGCAGACGAGTCACTGCATCCTTTGCACTCCTGTGTTCCTTTGAGCATAGGCTACCAAAGCACATGGGACACTGTAGCTGTTTACAAATTCCTCGTGACCCCTGGACTGAGAGTCCCTTCAGGGCACACAGGGTCTGCCAGGGCAGTGCACACACTAAGTCCTGAATTAACATTTGATTGACAGATGAATAAGTGAGTGGCCGGCTGCTGCAACTCTGGAAGGCTTTTGCTCCACTACGATATGGGGACAAAAACCACCCTGGCTTCCCTTGGCTCCCATCCCTCCCTCCACACTGTATGTTTTCTGAATACAAATGAAAATTTACTGAGCTGGATGGAAAAATACAAATCTCTTGGCTGGGTATGGCTTCTAGATTCATTAAACTGAGCCCTGGGAGAAACTAAACTAATACAATTCTGAAGCTAATCTCTCCTCGAAGTCATTCCATAAATCTGATTAATGGGTCACCTTTAGACCACAAGCACAGTTACTATATTAAAAGAAAATGCTCTAATGGGATGGTAATGCTGTTAACAAGGCTTCTGCTGTTTGCAAAAAGACATTTTTCTCACAGTATAAACAAGTCTAGGCTGGATGATGCATGGGATTAGGACACGAGCAAAACTCTTAGGGCTCTAGTACTCAATTGCACACAAATGAAAAACAAAGAGCATCAGTTCCTCAAATGCGTAAATCTGAGATGAAATCAATAAAGTGGATAAAGCCAGTGTGTGAGATATAAGCTTTTGTGTTGCTTCTCAGATAAAAAAAATTGTCCTCTCAGATCTTGTATTCTTTGTTGACTTCCATCATGTGTCACTGATATTTGGCAAGAGGATATGCCCTTTAGCATCAATCAGTTAAGGTAATAACTATGCTTATCTAGAATTTCCCAGCTTCCTGTGCTGGAGTTCTTTCATAGAATCAATGGGGTGGAAGAACTTTAGGGACAGATAGTATAGTATGTCCCAAAGTATGTATATTTCTGTTAATATGTGGAAACCAATTTACAAGCAGTCAGGGCTCAAAAATATTTTAAGATGGTAATGTTGAGGACATGGAGGTGGCCTCTCCAACATCCGTTCCCCCTTCTCTTGGAAACTCTCATTTTTCTATTGGGTTTTACATCTTCCCTGAAGTGACTTAAGCCAATAGAGTCCCTTTTTTGTTTAAACCTGTTTGAGTGGAGGTTTTCTACTACTTGCAAGCAGAGAACTTCTCAACTGACATAGCTGAGTTAAACAAAATTGGATAGGCTACTTCCTGAGCACTGTCCCAGAATCTTTAATGTATTAATGTGCAAATTTATTTGGCTGTGGGTTCTGTTCTTACATAGTGCATCTCACAGGACAAAATCTTGTCTGACTCTCAAGTTTTGCAAAAGTGGAAACTGAGATCCAGAGATTTAAGTGACTTTCCTAAGCTATAAATAGGCAGATATTAAAAAAATGTCTAAGTCCCCGCAAGTTTGGAGCAACACCGAGTTAGTTAAAAATCAACAGATTTCTTTACTGTGTATCTTTCCTTAGTTATTTATGGGCCATGGGTCAGGAGGGCTGGCATACATTTTTTTGGCCATGAGTATCTTTTTTCAGAGAACATTTCTTTGTCATTGTTATTCAACTGTTATTCACTTTGGGACATACTGCCAGGAAAACTCTATATCCCTTCCTGCCAGTGAGCTGGTAGACTAATGTCTCCTTTTTTGAGATGATTATCACCTTGGCTTTCTTAACATTCCTTGGAAGCTACTCTGAGAACAGAACAATAGCCTGGCCATGGTCCAGCCAGCTCCCAGTACAGGTGAGCCTGTGGTCTGATACACACTGAGATTATTCCCAAGAACAGGTCCATTATATTAAGATGTTCTGGCAGAGCAGGGAGAACAAGACCAGGCTCATTAAGGCCCACACATACATTCCTCCCCAAGGAACCAGCTTCCTGGCTGGGCACTCTGCATCCTCTATGAAAAAAACAACAAAAGAGAAAGGTGGAAAACAAAAAGTGATGGTGTATTGGTGCCAAAAAAAAAAAACAAACCAAAAAACAATGCTTTCTTAAAAATCTCCTCTTCAAAAGAAGCTATCACATCCCAGCTGTCATTTCTTCCTCTCTTTATAATTTTCTTACTTAAAGGTGAGGAATGATTGCATCTCAACTCTGGGAGTCCAACCTGCTCACAACATTGAAGGCAATTAAATCTAAAGAAAGATAAATACGCTTCAGACGAATTTTTCTAGATGTGCAATGATGGCCTTCCAAGCAAAGAGGCCAGAAGCTCATTTGCCGGTGAGGGACAACGATGATCTTTCTTGTAGGGGTTCTTAGAGACATTCAAGTCCTTGTATTAGGTACTCCTTGGAGGCTTCCCCTGGCTACAACTTTCCAAGTGGAGTTTAGCTTATAAACCCTTTCAGCTGCCAGCTCCAAAACTTGGTCACCTTTCATTACCCTTGGGAAGAGAACTCTTCCTTAGAAGTAAGCAGTCCCTAAATGGCTGGAGTGCACAGCTCAAAGCAAATCCCTTTCATTCTAATAAGGACCGGAGCCACGGGTTCAGTTTGATCATTTGCTCAATCGAATCTTTGTAGAACAACGGTATGTGTAAAATTACATTCAATAAGGTGACAAGACAGGTGGTATGCAGTCTTTGCTTCGGTTGGGACAACATCGGAGGGAACTCTCAAGGATGGACTTAATGATGAAAACAATATGAGTTTTAGATTCTAAAAATAAAGCAATCGCAGTTTGCATTTACTGGGAACTTATTATGTCAGGTGTAGTACTAAGCATTTTCTAAGGATTACCTTGTACAATTCTCAAGACCACCCCAGGAAGTGCACCAATTCTAAGAATGACAAAATGAAGCTGAGAGAATTTACTTCACTTGCCTGAGCTCATGCAGTTAGGAAGAGTTGGAAATTGTGTTCCACCCAGGAAGTATGTCTCCTGCCCTGGTTCTCCTAATACAACACTCCACTGCTCCCCTTAAAAGCAGAGAGGTCTCTTTCCTCCCAGTGTCCCCAAACAGGCTCGAATGTGCTCGTGGCCACGCTGCACTAAGAAGGGATGAGAATTCGTGTAAAATTCTTAAATGCTGGACAAATTTGAAACAGCAAAGAATCACATAATAAAGACCTCCTAATTGTAAAAGACAGACTTCATGCTTTTTTTTGTTGTTGTTTTGAATTTTAGACAATGATCCTTATTGTAAAAAATTGAACGGCTTCCTTGACATAAAAATAATGATATGTCCCTACTCCATCCCTTTATAAGCGGTAGCTGCAGTGTTAGCAGCCACAGGAAGGACTGAGTTGGGCCGGCGAGTCTTCCCTGGAGTTTTTGCCTTACCTGCTGTAGAAGACGCATTCTTGGTTATTGATGACTTTATCCGATTTGTACCTCCGGAGGTCTTCCCACGCATCCTTGATGGCAGTGACTGCCAGGATGGCACAGATGGGTATCATGCTCACCACAGGCTGGAAAGCATTGACCACAGGGACAAAATTCAGAATCACAATGCCCACAAAATAGAGATTGGCAAACCGGTGTAGCTGCTCAAAGATGTTCTTGGGGATGAAGGACAACACGGTGTACTTGCTGGTCTTAATTTGATTCCCACAGTGATGTCTGTTGGGGTTCTCTTTATGGGACCTTCCTTCAAAGGGCAGATTGGAGACCACCACTCGTTTCTTGTCTTCCTTCCTTTTCCGCCGTTTTCTCCGTTCCTTTCTCATCTCTGCTCAATCCTGTCTCTTTAATTCTCATAATTTAATTCTCATCTTTTACTTGCCTTTTCTGCTGAAAATTTTTCTCTCTTCTTTCAAAAGGAAACTAAAACTGAAAAGCCAGCACACAGAGAGCAGGGGAGAAATGTGACAAGGAAGGAGCTTGCAGAGAACAGGTGTGTATCCACCCAGCCACTTCCTTCTACTTCTTTGAGACTCCACCTGTTGGAATGTAGACGTCACCCACAGGTATCTTCCTTTTCCACCCGGGCAGCCAAGAACAGGTGTACGAACTCTGGGTCCTAAAACCTACCAGGTTAAGTTTTAAAAGCAAGGATTATCTTTACCCAAGAAACTCAGAGGCTTTACAAATGGCATAGATTTTCTCGTTTGGGAGACATTGTTTGACATCCTTCAAAGAGCTTCTCCTGAACTTAGTCTCCTGAGATGATTCAGTCATCCTAGAATTTAATTCTTGAGCTTTTCAACCCACTCTTAATAATGCAACATGCTTGTGCTTAATAATATGAGTGTTTACTCAAGTTAAACAAGGTTTTTTAACCTTGGCATGTTGACATTTTTGACTGGGTAATAATTCTTCACTGGGAAGGCTGCATTGTGTGTTGTAGGACTTCTAGCAGCACCCAGCTTCTACCCACTAGATGCCAGTAGCCCCCTTCCTCCCAGTATGACAACCAAAAATGTCTTTAGACATTACCAAGTGACCACTAGGGTCAAAACTGCCCCCAGTTGAGAATCACTGTATTAAATGAATTTAAGGAAATATAACATAAGAAAAGAGATTGATCCTTTAACCATGCTGGTGAGTTTGCATTACCTTTTTGCACACAAACACACAGAGAGATGATTTCTCTTACCTGTCATATATTCGAATGTTGGAACAGTTTATCTCTTTATCAAAGCGGTGCCTCTTGAAGTCCTCTACCCCATCTTTGACCATGATGATGAACAGGACAATGGCCAGGGGTAGCATGGTGATCTCACGGTGGAAGACTTCCATGGAGGGTATCCAGTTCAGAATCACCAGGAACAGGAAATAGAGGTTAGCCCATCTGGAAGGCACAAGCGTGGTGTGTGTAAAATCCATGGAGAAGAAAAATACACTGTCTCCTCTAGTTCTTCCCCACTGTTGGCCCTTATCAAGTAAAATGACACTCTTTCAATGTCACCTCAAACATTACAGAAAGTACTTTGAATCCAAACGGATCTATATTTAAATTCTGTTCCTTTTGTTTTACTAGTTGTGTGACCTTCCTGAGCTCATTTCCTCTTGTGTAAAATGGGGATAGAACTACCTACTTTAAAGGGATCTTATAAATATTACATGGTATTGCTGGGTGCAGTGGCTCACACTTGTAATCCTAGCACTCTGGGAGGCCAAGGCAGGAGGATCACTTGAGATCAGGAGTTTGAGACTAGCCTGAGCAAGAGTGAGACCTTGTCTCTACTAAAAATAGAAAAAATAGCTGGGTGCACATGCCTGTAGCCCCAGCTAATTGGGAGCCTGAGGCAGGAGGATCACTTGAGTCCAGGGGTTGGAGGTCGCTGTGAGCTAGGCTGACGCCGTTAGCCTGGGTGACAGAGTGAGACTCTGTTTCAAAAATAAATAAATAAATACAAATAAATAGATATTACATGGTATAATATTTGCTAGGTACATAGTAGAGGATTCTGGAGCATATTAGTTGCTCAATAAATGGTAGCTTATAATAATAATTACAAAATTTAGGATGATATATAAGCACATATTTTGACCTTTAATTAAAAATCATCTTATATATTATCTCAAAAGAGTAGTTTCTGTTTTTAAGTTTTTAAAGTGCAACTTGTTCTCCCTTGCCACAGTGCCTTTGCACATGCAGGTCTGTCTGCAGGAATATTTTCCTGGCTCCCTTTTCTGACTTCTCACTGCCCCCTTTCACCCAGTTAATGCATTCTCCTCTTTCAGGTTATTATACTTCAATTCCCTGACTTCCTCAACTAGACAAGATTTCCCTATTATTCACTATATTAACACATACACTTCTTGGATGTATCAATTCTAGTTATAACTTTATATCAATTTATATCATTTAAAAATTAATGTCTATCTCTTTCACTGGACATATACTCAATGAGGACAGCCTCTCTGTCTCTCTGTCTCTCTCTCTCTCATATATTCCTAGCACCCAATACATGACCTGAAACAGAGTAGAAGCTGATAAATATTTGCAAAATGAATGAATGAATGACAAAAACTTCTTAAGGTACATGCATTTGGATATTAAAGGAAAGGGGTGCCTCTCAGCTCATTGAAATGGCAAATACTTGATTAAAATGTATCTTGTTGGAACAGGTGGGTCTGTTACCTGTGAAACTGCTCAAAGAGATTCCGGGGCAGGAAGGTGAAGAGGGTGTATTTGGCCGTGCAGATTCTGTTGCCAAGGTAGCTCCTGGAGACCTTTTCCCAGTCCTGGTGGAAGGCGCTGTTGTTGGGGAACACGACCCGCTGCAGGGTCCGGTTGTAGCTCCGCCTCCCGTTCTCTGGAGAGAGCAGTGGTGTGGTTTCCGATGGAGACTGTGGGGACCCGTCTCTGACCCGCCACTGCCACCGGTGCCAAGAGGAGTCCACCGAGAGGGCCATTCCTGGCAGCAGGCTGAAGTCTGAAAACAGACACGTGAAGTCACTATGGTCTGCAGAAATGTGGGGCACGTCCGGCCTGTTCACTGGCTCTCATCCTCGCAGTGTAGACGCGGGGCTATGGTGTGAGGAAAGTGGGCTCAACCCCTGTAATCTAGAATCTAGGGTGGGAGACATCAATCAAATAATCATGTAAATAACCATTCAACTCACACTGTCGTAAGTGTCGTGGAAGCATGTAAGTGGGGCGGAAGGTGTTGAGGGCCGAGCTGGGGCTGTCAGAGAAATGCTAAAGGATGGCCTAGTGGGCTGTGACTCTGGAGATCAGAATTCCAGTTCTGGAACATTCCTAATGCTGAACTGTCTCTTCTCAGTTTTTTCACCCTGAAATGAGGAAAACTATTCTTACCATACTTTTTTTCACAAGATTTTTGTGAGGGACAATTTGGGCAGTACATAAAAATATGTTGGAACATGTCTTGAAGCAAAGGGGAAAGTATTTATTCTTTAGGTTTTCTGTGGCTCTCCAATTTTCTGATACTGAGGACATTTTGGAGAAATTCACCTGGGCTCAGAACCTCAAATGAGAGTGATGACGTGGACTAGAGGAGACAGGCCCTCTCCTAGGAAATTTGGGTCTGAGGGGACTGGGCTGTGCTACTCTCATTCCATGACTCTTTCTGATCTGGTCGGCTGGGGTGGGGATGGGGGATCCCTTCTTTTATCTCCACTCCATTTGGTAGATTCTGAAACCAAGCACTTGGTCAAGCAGACACTCTTCCCGGATGGCAAAGGAGTGCTACTTTATCGAGAATATTCCAGTTTCTGAGAGCTTTTAATGGAACTTACAAGGAAACTCTTAAAGTTCCTCTTGGCCAAATTTTGCTTAAAAACCCAGAAGGTTATAATTCAAAGACATACTTTGTAAAGTTAGAATTTGGGTATAAATGGGCCTTCTCACTTAGTAGGGTCATAGGATGATTTTCTTTTGAATAAGTGGATGAGAGAATGTCAAGTATTATTAATCGTACAATGAACAACCCAGTCTGTAATTGTAAATATGATCGCTTAGGAAAAAGAGTTTTATTTCTACTTTAAATGATAATATTTTATCTTCTGGATGCCCATATGATCTGATCCTCATCATAATTCTCCTCATAGCTTTAATCAAGCCAAATGATTTTCAATCCACAGACCCCCACGGCCATGGGAAGCTCTTCAGAGCCTAAGTAAGCCCTTGTAGCAAGCATGAAAAAAATAAATGCAATTATGATGTCTATCATAACGTGACTAAAAGCAATATGATGACATTTAGCAAGCCAGAAATAATATCCCATATCTTCTTTTTCATTATAAAAAATATGCTCCCTTCATGAATTCTTATTTTTAATGCGGAAAAAAAAAAAGGAAATGAAAAGATAATTCACAAATAGAGTTGAAAATGCAAACGAGAAATCTTGCCTCAGCTAACACTATACATATCAGACTCCTCTCACTTTTAGGTGGCAAGATTATCTTTTTTTTTTTTTTTTGGAGACAGAGTCTCACTTTGTTGCCCAGGCTAGAGTGAGTGCTGTGGCATCAGCCTAGCTCACAGCAACCTCAATCTCTTGGGCTCAAGCAATCCTCCTGCCTCAGCCTCCCAAGTAGCTGGACTACAGGCATGCACCACCATGCCTGGCTAATTTTTTCTATATATATTAGTTGGCCAATTAATTTCTTTCTATTTATAGTAGAGACGGGGTCTCACTCTTGCTCAGGCTGGTTTCGAACTCCTGACCTTGAGCAATCCGCCCGCCTCAGCCTCCCAGAGAGCTAGGATTACAGGCATGAGCCACTGCGCCTGGCCAAGATTATCTTAAATGAAGAGATTGGATTGCTATGGGAGAGGAGGTGGGGTACTTTAAAAGACCATTCATCATAATTTTTATTTTTATTTTTTAACAATGTAAAATAAGCTTCCTTAAAAATAAAGCAGATGTAACATGGATGCCAAATTAGTGGATGAAAATTTGATGAGGAACTATGTATTTCCACAGTTTTCAAAATATCCTCCCCCAATGTTATTAATTACAATGATTAAAACGAATCAGTTTGTAGTGGAAAAAGCTGACAGACACCACCGTACCCAAGAGATCAAAGCAAGCGTCATCCATATTGGGTTAGGCTGACACCTTGTGCCTCCTGGTGTGATGTACTGAGAAGAACACGAGTCGCTTTGGTGGCAGAAACATTAAAACACCTCAAACTGAGGGCTATTCTACAAAACAAATAGCCTGTGTTTTTCAAGTGGAAAAGGTCAAAGAAAGGCAGAGGAACTGTTCATGATGAAGGGAAGCTAAAAATATGTGAAAACTAAATCTAAATGTGTGATCCTCGGTTGAATCCTGGACTCAGGGGAGACAGAATAGGTATTATATAAAGATATTATTGGGCAATGGGCAAAATTTGAATATGAGCCGAAGATTGGGGTCATGGTATTTTAATAATGTCTAATTTCCTGATTTTGATAATTATATGGTGGTCACATACAAAAATATTCTTGTTCTTAGGAAATCTTCCCTTAAGTATGTAGTGGTAAAGGGCAAGATGTCTCAATGATACAGAAAAAAAAAATGTATATGTATATATGTGTATACACACACACACACATACACACACAGTGACAGAGTCAGGAAAGGCTTCCTGGAAAAAGGAACATATATTTAAACAGTTACTTGAAGAAACAAACATTAAGAGTTAGCTGGGTAGAGAGGTTGGCGAGGGGTGCTCCAGGTGGAGGAACCAGTTCCAGAAACAGAAAGTGACACAATGGAATACAGGGGACTGGAAGGACAAAGACGGGCAAAAGTTGAGGCTGGAGAGACAGACCAGGTCAGACGGCCTGGTGAGGCTATTGTGTTGAAAGCAGGAAGGAATCCTGAGGAATTTTAGGCAGGGAAGTGACATGATGTCACTTTTTCAGGCCAAAGCACTTAACAGGGACAGGAGGGCCGCAGACTGGGGGTCAGAAAACAGCTCTCTAACACTCCGCCTCTTCTCTCCTCCAGATAAAGTATTTCTTCCCGAGAGTGGAGCAGGAAGCAAAGGAGATTGTGTAATCCTTTATCTGAGGTGTGGTTTATTACTGGTTTCAGAAATTGTAGGGAGGGGCCTAAACCAACTTCCCAGGGTCCTTTCAGTGGGTAAAGTCTCTTACTCTGGTCTTTCCGAAATGGCACCTCCCATTACAAATAGACTTGGTTGCTTAGTTTTGCTAATTGCACTCAGGTCAGCTCTGGCTAGAAGTGGCGAACCTCTCAAGCACCACCCTGATTGTCCTCTGGGCAGAATGTCTTCTAGATGGTAGGGGACAATTCTATATGATAGACCACAGCCTAACGTACTGTGTTAACTACAATTTTCTGAGGAAGCTTGTTTCTCTTTCCCAAACTTCTTCTCTACCCTGCCTGGCTCACATTTCCAATGGACTCCAGCTCCTTTCTTTTTCATTTTAATGAACCCAAATAAACCCCATCTTTAGCAAATTCCATTTTCACAGTTAGGGGATCAAATAACTAGTTGTTCATTGAATCAACAAATACTTATGGAACCCTTGTTTGTACCAGGTGAGTAAAACCTACACACACATCCTTCTCCACCTGAGCTTACATTAATGCAGCTGAGAGATTTTAAACACACACCCCTAGAAATAAATATTAATATATATTCACCAACCACCATAAATCCCACCGTCAAAAGACAAATCACAACAGATTCAGTTTAAAGATTTTAATTGGCTTTATGTGCAATTCTAGAATTGGGCAACCCATTCTATAAAACAGAGTAAGTGTTCCAATGAGCTGAGCAGAGGAAATTGGTTTTATAGACAGAAAGGGCTGAAGAAAGCAGAAACAAGGAACAAAAAGTGGATCGATCATTTCTAAGATACTTTTCTTATAAGGAAGAGAAACAATAGAAAAATAACTGACGGTTACTTCAGGTTATTGTTTGTTGTAAGGATTAAAGGCAGAGGGAACTTCATTATGCTGATTGAAACTGGCCTGTTTGGGAAATTTGGCTATTATCCCTATCTCCTGATTTTTTGCAAGGTCAGAAAACAACTTAGTTTCAGTTTGCTGACATAGAACTTTAGTATGAGTGACTCAGCTTTGATTTTTAGTCTGGTCTGTTGGGGTCTAGTGCAGGAACTGGGTCCAAAACAATGGCCCCCTCTAATTTTTATTAACATCACAAAGGAGAGTAGGGTACAGCGAGATCTCATTATAGAGAAATGTGACCTTCTCCTGGAAGAGGTGAGGCTTGAGCCAAGATGGAGAAATGAGAGGGAGGTGGCTGGGAGGAGAGCTATGCATGGTGCCCGTGTTTCTGTGAGCAAGCATGCTAGGAAGAAGGTGCCACATTTGCTAGCCTCCTGTGGCCAGAGCAAACCTGTTGACGTTGGCTTTCAGTTAAACACAGGAATTTTTAAAGCACTCTACTCTGAGGATAAAATGTGTAAATCTCAAAAAGAAAAAAATTTCCATTAGACAGTTAACAAATAATAACCACCTTGGAAGAAATGGTCTGGACTTAGCATGTCCTCAAAACAATCAGTTCTATCAGTTTTCCTCAAACTGCAATCATCATTGACTCCCCAATTTTTACCACATCCAAATAGCATTTGTTTTAGTAAATGCAATCTATTTTACTTTAAGTCAACTCACTTCTCAAAAGCTTAAATATTGACTTTGGCTTTGTGCTAAAGCATTGATATCCAAAATGAAGGGGGCTGACAGTCTTGTTGTTTTGTGTAATAGGCAATAACAAGAGCTGCTTTTTATTCAAATAAAAACTATGGGTCCCTTATGACAATATTGCCATACATCTTCTAGGTCTCTATTTGCTGTTCCAGGAACCAGGGTCAGAAAGGACCAAGCTCACCAAGAAAGCATCAGTCATTTCCGTTATTTGAGGCTTACCAACTGAGACAGGACAGGCTGATAACATGGTTTGAAAAGTACCACCCCTCCCCCGCCCCTGGCCCTGGAGGAGTCAAAAAAATGGCTACAGGTTTTTTGTCAACCATCAATTCAGTAAAGATTTCAGTGAACCAGATTCCTATCCATTTTGCAAGACTTCTAGTAGATCAAGTAAGGATTTGCAATAAAGCAGTCTCATTATCAATTTCTCATTCATTTTTTTTTTTTTTTACTAATTTTGATTGGATTTGCTTGAGGAAATGGCCATTAAGCTTTGTGTAGTCTTTCACTGATTTTCACAAACCCATTTACAGATGAAGAAACAAATGTCGGGGAAATAGGGTAATTTCTCTCCAGAGCCTGTAATGTCTTCCTACTCCCTTTCAATAAAAGCTATATTTACTAGAATTCAAGATGTCATTTTTTTTTCACGTTTTAATATTTTGAACCTCGATTATTTCACACAATTGATATGGTAGTGTTTATTTAATTGTTTTTACACACTCAATGTATTATTAAACTGATGGCATCTGAGATTCAAGAAAATACATGTAGTCACACAAACATATGCCGGAAAACAGAAATCACCACTTGAAAGACTCTCAATAAATGTTCTAGTCCTGGGACCTCACCAGGAAAGTTCAGCAAGGCCTTGGTGGGAAAGGACTAGTCAAAGAGGAATCCTTACTCCATTGTGGGGTTTGGAGAGGTGAGACACCTCAGGGAAGGCTGAAGTTCAGAATCCTCATCTGCATTGCACTCAGCTGCAGGCGTCTACATCCAGTGCTCGCAGGTAAGCAGTTCTTAGGAGCACCAGAAAGTGCTCTGTCCTTCCCAACAGAAAGAGCAAGAGCTGGAATTGTGCCTCATTCACAGATGGCAAAACCTGTCCTATAGTTAGGATGCCACGTGCTATGCTGACTTCCTCTAGAGAGGAAGAAATACTGAGTAAGAACGTGTGCACAGGTGGGATGGAGATTGTTGTCCCCCCCCCCCCCATGAAGAGTGGGAAAGGGAGGGGAGAGTGAGAAAGAAATAGCAACCACCTTAAATAACATTAATCGAAGGATACCATTCTGTAGAAGATAATGAAAGCACATGGCAAGCGAAATCCTATAGAATGGGCCTTTGTGGGAAGGGAATGATCGCAGGGGAGACCCTCTCATGTCTTGGCATTGTTAGCCTGCCTTGCTTAACCTACATTGCTAGTCTTTGAGCTAATGCTCTGATTGGTTTTCTCTTAGCTATCCCGCCCATAAGAGCCTTCTAGTAGATTTTTAAGGACAAATATTTTTTAAGGAGACAAGAAGACATTTCTAGTCTACCATGTTATACCTCATCATCCCTCCAAATTCATGAGAATTTAGGGTGTCAGTAGTTATCTGGCAAGCTGGTCTCCCATTAGGAGTATTTGGACCTCAGACCTCTCTCATGAGAGAGTCCCATTGCTTTTTTGGCATCTCTACTTGTTTTCTAGGTAGCTCAACTTGAACATTTCAAAAACTCTTTGATTCTATCCCAAATTCACTTTGATTCCAGTAGTTCCCATTTCTATGAATAGCATCAGCATTTACCTGAATCACTTAAGAGCTATCTTTGACTTCTCCTTCATTTACTATAGCCAATCTCTTTTAACTTCTATCCATTTTTGACTCCTAAATGTTTTTCAAATCCATCTGCTTCTCAACATTTCTACTGCTTTCCAATGTAATAAAAGGCATTGTTCTCTTTTGCCTGGACTATAGCAATAGACTCCTAACTGGTTCCTCCATCCTTACTTGCTTCCTTTCCATTCCTAGTCTTCATATAGCAGCCAGCGTCACTTTTTTCTAAAGTGGAAATCAGACCATGTCTCTCTTCTTCTTAATGCTGTTAATGATTATGGTTGCCTTTATATAAAATCCAGACTTCTCACTGTGGCCTGCATTGCTTCATATGACTGAGCCCAGCCTACCTCTTTCCTTCTTCCTCAATATTCTCCAGATTCTCAAGCATGCCAGTGTTCTCTCTCTCCACCACACCCCTGTAGGCATTTAGTAGTTGCTTTCCTTTAAAAGCTCGTTCTTCACTCTTTGCTTAGAATCTTAGTCAAAGTAGGCTAGACTATGCTGTAAAAACAAATAAAGCCCAAATCTCAGTGGCTTAGAATAACCCACGAAGGGTTTGCAGGTGTAGGTGACTCTCTTCCATCCAATGACTCTGGAATCTAGGCTCCCTCTACCTCATAATCTCACCATGGGGCTTTAAATATAGCCATACAGGGACCCAGATGTGAACTGCACCACTTTGCTCATAGTCTAATGGCCAGAACTACTTTCATGGCCTCATCCCAACTGCATGGGAGGCTAGGCTATGTGGGAAGCACATAGAAATTTTTATTCAAACATTTTTAAATGGTACATAATAATTATACACATTTAGGAGTACATGTGATATTTTGATACATGTATACAAAGTGTAATGATTAAATTAGGGTATTTAGGATATCCATCACCTCAAATATTTATCATTTCTTTGTGTTGGGAATATTTAAAGTTTTCTCTTCTAGGCATTTTATAATATACAATATACTGTTGTAAACTGTCATCATCCTACTGTGCTATTGAACTTCTATGTAACTATGTATTTGTACTCATTGACCACCCCTCCCATTCTACTTTCTACCTCCATGAGATTAACTTTTTTAGATTTGCTGTAAGAGTGAGAACATGCAGTATTTGTCTTTCTAACATAGAATATTTAGAGAGCACTGATTATCTCTCCAGGGCCCAGATTAAATGACATTTCTTCAGAGAGTTGGATATAGCACTAATCCAGTGAGGTCTTACCGGAGTAAATTTATGGCAATAGGATATGGTCGTACCTGTCATTATTGGCTTGTTAACTGAAAAACTCATTCTATAATTTCTAAACACTGACATCCTTCTATTTGGATGCCTCACTCCAAATTTGAGGCCAGAGAGTTCCCCCTAAACCCTGGCCCCTACACATTGTCCTAAGGTAGACTATTTACTGATGGCAAGATGTCAGAGAATTCATATGTGTTCCTGATAGAGTCTGTAGATGGAACACATTATATACTTCATACATACGGGAGCCACTATTTTTGAGCATACTGTTGAGATCAATATATTGCAAATTTATTCGAAGGCATTACTGATTTGATGGTAAAATTTGCAATAATATAATTTCCTCAATCCACACATACTAAAATTATAGCTACTTGCAAGCTGAAATTGTGAATTCTTTGATGACAAAAGGGATCTTTGGGCTCTGAAAGGCTGCTCACACTGGTATAGTACAGGGAGCCCAGAGCTAAGAGCAGGGTGCTACGTGAGGTGCAGACAGGAATAGCAGTGATGCAGATTTTCTGACCTAACAGAGTCATCAGGGAGGTGAGATATACACATATGGAAAGGTAACTGGATGGGCTATTAATGGGGAATTGAGCAAATGGCATATAGCAAGCACTAGGAGTTTTTAGAGATGGAAGAAAATATAGATGACCGAGAAGGACAAGGCCAGCATTCTGGAGAAGTACAAGTGGCGATTACTGAGTCAGAACTGGGTAGCCAGGGGCAGCAGGAGTCCAGAAAGTACAAGAATTGGCCACCTCTTGTCCCCACATCAGCCCCCTCCCCCAATCAGAAGCTCTGGAAATGGGCATGGGAAATCTGCACTTTTAACCAGCTCCAAAGCCATGCTAAAGTAAGGGTTGCCAAACAGCACACTTGGAGAAACACTGCCCTATACACTCGTCTATCTGCTCTCCACTGAAAACTGCAACTACCATTTCCCATTTCTTTCCCTTTATTCTGATTTCCCAGGTACCTTCCTAATGAAAGTCAAAAGATCTTGGGAAATAAAAAGACAAGGCAGGCCATCTTTCCTTTGTAAGAGACAGGTAAAATAAGATGCATAATTTCATTTTTACCATCCCTCTAGGCAGAATGGGATTTCACTTAAAAATTGTTTTATAGATTCTTTTGTTTTGTTTTACTGACAAAATAATTAAGTTGGGTCTAATTAAAAGTAAATAAATTGCTCACAGAGGCTGAATAAATTGGCGCTGAGCTGAGAGGTGAAAAAAGTTGTTCAAAGTCCATAGGGCTGAAAGCAATTAAAAGACAATAGCACGCATTGACTGGTTCACCTCACTCAGACATTTGCATGGTACCATACGTGAGTTACATGCTGACTAACACACCTGGGAGAAACCGAGTCGGGGCAGGCAGACAGCAGGCCCTGGGAAATTTGGGAGCAGCTTCCTCAAGGTCAAATGGACTAGGCACCTGGTTTACTGCAAAGAGTACGGGGGCAGATTTGTGAAGTGGGGTGAGAAAAACTGATATTAGAATAGCTGTCTCCAGAGTTTTCTTAGGGGAGGAATATACTCTTCATCAGCACTTGGAGTGAAAGGGAAGGAGACAAGAATTAAGGGGAAAAAGAAAAGGAAGAAGGAGAAGGAGGGAGAATTAGTGGGCAAACACACAAGAAATCGAGATTAAAATGGTGGCAGGTTGGTGTCTGTGTTGGCAGAAAAGGGCAGAGAACTTTTTTTTTTTAAGTCAAATATTCACTTAGAATAATATATAATATTGTAATATAACGTCCTTCCATGTTACTTAAAATTGTCAGTAAAAGTTTACAAGACAGAGTTGCCAACCGGGAAAGGTATGATTTGATTGGGAGTAGAGGTCTAGAAGAAAAAGAGGCTGTCTGCATATTTGGCTCAATGCCAAGGGGAGAAGATTGAAACGAAGAGTGGAGAATGAGAAACTTGCCAAATACTGGAAGCCAGAACCAGAGATGCCTGGGAGAAACATAAATCCCACAGGAATTGCGGCAGTTGTGGGGGAAGTGGCTCTGGGTTTTCATTAGGGTATGGGTTGGATGTGCAGGTGGATCTCATCTAGATCTTAAAGGGCAGGGTGAGCCGAACTAAGACATCTGGCTCCTACACCCCATTAACCAGCTGTGTGGCTGTGGGCAAGTCATTACGATCCTTGGACCCTACTTCCTTCCTCTATAAAACGAGGGAATTGGAGCAGGTGGTTATTAGGGCCCGTGTATATACATCTCTAGCACTTTCAACTCAGGTTTAATTAGCACCTAGAGTGACTTGAAGGCAAGAGCATGACTGACGCCGATCAGAGACCTTTCCAGAGGGCAGATTATTCCCTCCTCAAATGGCAGTCTTGACTCTCTTTGAAAGGCAAGTGATCTCTGAGCACGTAATTGCTAAGCGACTGATCCTTTCTCTGTTCAGAGGTGGAGAATTTTCATTCATCTCTTTGGATTGAGTTATTCTCTCATATTTTCTTTGGGCTGGGCATTCTCCAACTTCTGGAGAAATAATGAAACCCTCTCATCTTTTATTACTTTCTGTCTTGTATTAGAGTAATAAAACAATAAGTTTCTCAGAAGGCCTCCCTATGTTTCAAATGTCTAGTTCCAAAGTAGGGAGAAATTTCGAGAAAGATGCAACTACCCCTTGAACATTGCCCTTGGTTGTCTCCCAAGAACATCAATCTCAGTTTGCCTCCAAGGAGACTCTGTATCTTTAGTCCTACACATTCTATTGCTCCTACACATCTACACCATCCTACACATTCTATTCCTCTCTCATGAAATGGCAATGCTATCCTTTTTGTTGCCTAACCCTTTGATTCCTCTTTCATCTCATGTATCCAATCAAATATGGAGCCCTGTTGATTGTAACTCACAAATATGGTTTGTTCTTGCCATGCTTCTGTGGGTCCGCTGCTGCCACACCTGTCCCGGCCACCCTCATCTCTTACCTTGATTACTTGAAAAGTTTCATGATTTGTTCTCCTGCTTCCAATTTTGCTGCCCTCCAATCTCTTTTCCACAGTGACATCCAAAAAGATGTTATCAAACAGTAAATTCATTCATGCCATCCCATTGCTTAAAACCCTTTCTGGCTTTCATTTCCCTCAGCATAAGGACCACAACCTTAACATAATTTCCAACTCCTTCTACCCTAGTTCATGGGCAGAAGGCCTTTCTTTCCAGCCTTATCTTTTGTTAATCTCTCTTTTACACTCTAGCCATGAAGATATTATCTTATTTTCTATTGTGTTCTTCTTCCCACTGTCACACCATCACCATCAGCATTCTTCCCCACTTCCCATTCCCCCAAAGCCTAGCTAATTTCTGTTCATTCTTAGGACTTAAAGGTTACTTCCCACAGGAAGCCTTCCCTGACCCTTGAAGTATGATTGAAGGGCTACTCATGTGCTCCATAGTACTCTTCCTTACCCTATTTTAGCACTTAGTTATGTGTATTTAGTCCATGTACTTCTCTGGATTGAGGGTTTCTACAGGGCTGTCACTATTCTACCCCAGTGCCTCCTGGGAGCAGTCATCCCTCTGCCCCAGTGCCTCCTGGCAGTAGTCACCCCTCTACCCCAGGGTCTCTGGGAGAAGTCATCACTTTGTACTTTGTTCCTAGGTGCAGTACTGGCACCAATAAGTGCTTGATTTGTTTGATGAATAAAAAACAACAATTTGCAATTTATAATTATTTTTAAAATTTTCAAAAAACTTCAGACCTTTTATCTCCTTTTATCCCCCAAACAATCCTTTGAGATAGGTTGGGCCTGTATTTTAGCAGTTCTTTGTAATTGTAGGGGTTAAATTCCTCAATATTTCCATTTAGAAGTATCTGTGGTTAAGGAACTTAAGAACTTAGAAGTTTCTCATTTTTGGACTAAGTTTTGGTAGCATAACAAAAATCATTTTGAACCAAAAAATCAAGGTAGCATACTAAATAATGTCAATGCAAATGGCATTTATTCATTCAAATAACAATATGTATGATGCAATTTTACTTAGGCTCTGCTCCCTAGAACTTTTTAATGTTTGCCTCTCCTGACACAAGAAACTTGAAATTAATTTTGTTTGTAGGTAATATCTGTTATGAAGCATTAAAACAAAAATCGTTCTGATGTTATGACTCAGGGCTTTTGACTTCTGGTTCCTCAAAAATCCAATTACTCATAATTCTCTGAGCTCCAAGGAACCAGAAGTCAAAAGCCCTGAGTCATGAGTAATTGGATTTTTGAGATTGATGAATTATTGGGGAAGGGTTTCTGAAAATCCCTTCCCATTACACAAGATTACAAGTCTTTAACTCTGCTCAGGAGAATTTCTGGCCAAAGTATACCTGTTACAGGACGTGCGCACACCCCTTAGGAAAGGCTCTCTTCCAACAGACTCAGGATACACATCTAAGATCAAAACTCACTTGCTTTTAGTATTCCTTATTTTTCACTCATAGTTCATACAATCTCTATTTCCTGTAAGCCACCTTTATTTATTTCTAACACTTTAGTTCCCTCTTTTCTTAGAAATGACTTGATATTTGCACATGCTAGAAGTGAAATTGGATCAACTAGAAGATCTGCAAAAGTAAATTTGTTTATATTGGATTTTCATATATGATGGAAATTGTGGGTTGAAGGGTATGGCTGTGGGTAATTATGAATTTTTCTATGAATATGATGGCCTTTTATTCTGGAATAATAAATCTTTATAATAATTTATAATGTGTATATAATTATATCCAAGCATACCTCAGAGATATTGTAGGTTTGGTTCCAGATCACCACAATAAGGTGAATGTTGCAATAAAGTGAATCAGACAGATTTTGGGTTTCCCAATTCATATAAAAATTACGTTTTTACACTATACTATAATCTAATAAGTGTGACATAGTATTATATTTACAAAAACAATGTACCTACCTTAACTAAAACATACTTTGTTGTTAAAAATTGATAATTATCATTTGAATATTCAGCTAATCATACTCTTTTTGCTGGTAGATGGTATAGCCTCAATCTTGATGGCTGCTGACAGGTCAGGATGGTGGTTGCTGATTAGGATGGTTGTGGCAATTTCTTAAAATAAGACAACAATGAAGTGTGCCACATCAGTTGACTTCTCCTTTCATGAAAGATTTCTCTGTAGCTTATGATGCTGTTTGCTAGAATTTCACCCACAGTAGAACATTTTGCAAAATTGCAGTCAATCCTCTCAAATCCTGCCACTGCTTTATCAGTTAAGTGTATGTAATCTTCTAAGTCTTTTGCTGTCATTTCAACAATGTTCACAGCATCTTCACCAGGAGTAGATTCCATTTCAAGAAACCATTTTCTGTGCTCATCCATTAGAAGTGACTCCTCATCTGTTCAAGTTTTATCACGAGATTGCAGCAATTCAACCACATCTTTAGGTTCCACTTCTAACTCTAGTTCTCTTGCTATTATATTCCTACCCTATCTGTGGTTACTTCTTCCACTGCAGTCTTGAACCCCTCAAAGTCATCCATGAGGGTTGGGATCAAATTTTTCCTGACTCCTGTTAATGTTGATATTTTGACCTCCTCCCATGAATCATGAATGTTCTTATGGAATGTATTTCTTTTTTGGGGGGGGCATTTCTTTTTATTTTAGCATATTATGGGGGTACAAGTGTTAAGGTTATGTATATTGCCCATGCCCCCCTCCCCCCTCGAGTCAGAGCTTCAAGCGTGTTCATCCCTGGAATGTATTTCTTAAATAATAAGACTTGAATGTCACAATGATTTATTGATCTATGAGCTACAGAATGAATGTTGTGCTCGCAGGTATGAAAACAACATTAATCTACCTGTAAATCTCCATCAGAGCTCTTGGGTGACCAGGTGCATTTTCAATGACTAATAATCTTTTGAAAGAAATCTTTTTTCCTGAGTAGTAGATCTCAACAGTGGGCTTAAAATATTCAGTAAACCGTGCTGTAAACAGATGTGCTATAATCCAGATTTTGTTGTTCCATTTATGGAGGATATTCAGAGTAGATTTAGCATAATTCTTTAAGGACCAAGGACATTCAGACTGGTAAGTAAGCATTGGCTTCAACTTAAAGTCTCCAGCTGCAATTAATCCCTAACGAGAGAGTTAACATGTCCTTAGAAACTTTGAATTCGGCATTGACTTCTTCTCTCTAGCTATGAAAGTCTTAGATGGCATCTTCTTCCAATAGAAGGCTCTTTGGTTTACATTGAAAATATGCTGTTTGATGTAGCCACCTTCATTAATTATCTTAGCTAGATTTGTTGGATAACTTGCTGCAGCTTCTACATCAACACTTGCTGCTTCACCTTGCACTTTCATGTTATGAAGACAGCTTCTTTCCTTCAACCTCATGAGCCAACCTTATCTAACGTCCAGCTTTTCTTCTTCAGCTTCCTCACCTCTCTCAGCCTTCCTAGAGTTGAAGAGAGTTAGGGCCTTGCTCTGGATTAGGCATAGGCTTAAGGGAATGTTGTGACTGGTTTAATCTTCTGTCTAGATCTCCTGACACTTTCTCTGTATCAGTAATAAGGCTGTTTTGGTCTCTTATCTTCCTTGTGTTCACTGGAGTAGCACTTTTATTAATAATTCCCTTCAAGAACTTTTCCTTTGCATTCACAACTTGGTTAACTGGTGCAAGAAGCTGAGATTTCAGCCTATCTCAGCTTTTGACATGCCTTCCTCACTAAGTTTGATCACTTCTAGCTTTTGACTTAAAGTGAGAGATGTAGAACTCTTCCTTTCACTTGAACATTTAGAGGGGGTTATTAATTGGCCTAATTGTGGGGTTATTAATTGGCCTAATTTCAATGTTGTTGTGTCTCAGGGAATAGGGAGGCCTGAGGAGAGGGAGAGAGATGGGAAGATGGCTGGTAGGTAGAACACACATGTATGTTAAGTAAGTTTGCTGTCTTATATGGGTACAGTTCGTGGTGCCCACAAAAAGTTACAGTAGTAATATCAAAGATCACTGATTCCAGATCATTGTATCAGATAGAATAAGTCTTTGAAATTTTGTGAGAATTACCAAATGTGACACAGAGACAGAACGTGAGCACATGCTGTTGGAAAAATGGCGCTGAAAGACTTGCTCGATGCAGGGTTGCCACAAAACTTTAATTTGTAAAAAACACAGTATCTGCAAAACACAATAATGTGAAGTGCCATAAAATGAGGTATACCTGTATTATTATATAAGTACATATAAAATTTGTAATAGTAAATAATAAAAATGAAGGAAGGCTAGGTGTCTTGCTTAAGGTCACAAAAATGGTCAGGAGCACAGCTAAAATCAGCTCCCTACTGCCCAAGTGCAGAGACACCTTGGCTCTTGGTTTTTATACCTCAATGTGAGCCAGAATTCCAGTTAGGTATCCCTATAGCCTGAGACATCTGTGATTTCCCTGGTTGATTTGTTTAAAAATAGCCTTTTTTATTTTGCAATAATTTTAGGATTATAGAAAAGTTGCAAAGATGACAGAGAAAAGTTGCAAAAATAATACAGCAAGTTTCTTTACCTGAGATTCTCCTAATCTTTTTTTCCCTTTTTTTTTCAGAGATAGGGTCTCTATTGTCTGGGCTAAAGTAGGCTAAAGTGGGCTAAAGCGCAGTGGTGTGATGATAGCTCATAGTAACCTCAAACTCCTGGGCTCAAGTGATCCTCCTGCCTCAACCTCCCGAGTAGCTGGGACTACAGGCACGCGCCACCATGCCCGGCTAAAGTAATTGGCTAACTAATATATATATATATTAGTTAGCCAATTACTTTCTTTCTATTTATAGTAGAGACGGGGTCTCGCTTTTGCCCAGGCTGGTCTCAAACTCCTGACCTTGAGCAATCCACCCGCCCTGGCCTCCGAGAGTGCTAGGATTATAGGCGTGAGCCACCGTGCCTGGCCAGTAACAAAGTTTTTTAACATTAGATGAGTGGAAGAGGGTCTGTAAGGTTGTAAAAGAGAAAATGACTAAAAATCTCCAGTAATGAGACCATAAACCCACAGAAGCAGAGAGAGAAGAGTCAAAAAAGAAATGCGAAGAAAGTAGAGAAACAGGTTTCACTACTTAAATACTCCTCTGGCTTAAATGGCAAAGGCCCTTGTAGACTTGGAGGAGCCGCACAGCGATACATCAATCAGCGCAGAGATAAATCAGCCACCATCGACTGGAAGGAGAATGACAGACTGAAGTCCCCTGGCAGGACTGCTTCCCCGGGTTGGCGGCTACACATGGCTCCAGAAAATACACCTCTTCTGAAGACTTAGTCTCCGAGGCCCAATTTTCCCTCCTCATTAAGTCTCAGTTGTTGGTAAGAGATCCTGGATGTTTAGAAAAACTGCTGAGCATTTCTTGTTTTCAGTTTCTGTCTGATTGAATTCTGATCGAGACCACTGAGGCAGACCTACTAACATACTCTGGTGTCCAGAGAGGTTGGCAATCGTTTCAACATTTTTAGGGTGTTGTAGGGGTTTTGTTGCCTGATTTTCAAAAAAAATTAGCTTTCTCTCTGGGATATTTTGTCTTATTATTCTGATATAAGACATTGAGATAAAAGCAAATTAACGTGTAGGTAGCTACACCCACCACCCCTCCCCCTCCACCTTCCTAGTAACTTCCTTTTGTCTTTTCGTGAGAAAGCCAAGGAGATGACATTCCATCTGGGGAGTGGATAATTTATTTTTGCTTTTCTCAGTCTTGTTAGAGTTGTGCATGTGGGGATTTGGTGACCTCTCACATCTCCAATATAATGATCTACAAGTGCTTCATACCTATCCAGGCTATAAATATTGTATCTGAGCAACTTTTCTTCCATTTTGGCCCATTAGTAAGAGGGACAGCATTGCTGTTCAGCAGGTGGAGTGGGGCCCTGCTGAGTACAGAACCACGTAGAGAAGACCCTGCTGGCAGCAGAAGGCACGAGTGGGTTTTGGAGTCTGAAATATCACAAGGTATATATTGAGAAGAGAAGCAAAAGGCAAGTTTGAGTTAAGCCTGTTCCTCCCTTCTTCTGTGTTTCTACGGCACCAAGGCTTGTTCTACAACACTCTGGAAGAGCTATCTACCTAGGGGAAAATTTATCCTAATAGTAATTTGATGTATCTGCATGTTACCAATAAACCAAGGTTTCTGAATTATCTTATGGATTAAAGACCTTTTAGAGGCTGAGATTCAGACAGTGTGTATTGGCTCCAGGACAGCAAACAGGCAAATGATACATACCAGAGAGCCAAGCAACAGAGCTGTGTATATATGGGGACTTGTTTTGTGGTAGACATGGCCTTGTACATCAGTACAGAGAGACTACTCAATAAATAATGTTGAGATCATTGATAGCCTGTACAACAACAGCAACAACACATAGTTTCTACTTCACACGCAGAAAGTCAATTCTAGGTGTATTAAAGACCTCTCTCATGGTGAGGGTGGCTTTAAAAAAAAATAAGAAAATATCCTTATGACCTTGAGGTAGGGAGGGAACTCTTAAGTCATAGGTAACAATAATTAAAGATTGATAAATCTGACTACATTAAACTTTCTGTGCCCTAAGCAACATGGAAAGGCAAATCACAGATTGGGGGTAGGTGTTTGTAACATGATTTTATATACAAATTCAAAAAGGAAAAGATAAACAACCCATTAGAAAAATAAGAAATGATAGGAATAGGTGGTTTGCAGAAGAGGAAACCCAAATAGCTCCAACTCATACAAAATTAGTTTCAGCTTCACTAGTAATCAGGGACATGCAAATTAAAGCAATGAAGTGACACCTTGTTACACTGTCAGACTGGCACAAAATAAGAAGTCTAATTAAATTGAGATTTGAGGAAGATGAGATGCAATGGGTTCTTTCATATATACAAATTGTTGTGACCACTTTGGAGAGATATTTAGCTTTATCAAGCCAGGTTGAAAGTGCCCATGTGTTTAGACCCAGCATTTCCACTTCTAGGTAGGTAATCCTGAATAAATTTGCACACATGTGCACAGGATATATATTCAGAAATGTTTGTCACACCATCATTTAGTAAATGTTAAACATACAAACAACTTTAATGTCTATTGAACAGTAGAATAAAATACAAATTGTAGCATATTTATAAAATGGTATGTTAATATGGCAGTTAAAATGGTGCTATATCTCATGAATAAATAGCAAAATAATAGTGAATAAGCCTCATTAAGGGTTAGTTATTATTTTGCTGTGGGTACTTTGGTACCAAAGTGCTTACAAAGCTAAGCACTTTGCCTGTCAATATTAACTCATATAATTCTCACAACAACCCTGTAATGGGGTACTATTAGCATCCCCATTTTGTAGATGAGGAGAATAAGGTACAGAGAAGTTTCAGTAATTACCAAAAGGTCCCATAGCTGTCAGTGGCAGAGGTAGGCTGTGAATGAGCCAGTCTAACTCTAGAATTGGTGCTTTAAAGACCCCACTTGCCTTGTAAAACAGACAGAATGCTGGGCAGCAAGAGTATAATGTTGAGAAAAAAATTCAGTTTGGAAGATGATACACACAGTATGATACTCTATTGTTTAGGGTTTAGGTTCTACCACATTTAACAACAACAGCTACTACAAAAACAATCACAAGTGGCTTAAACAAGATAGAGATGCATTTATGACATAAACCAGATCTACAAATAGGTAGTCCAAGGCTGCTATGGAGTCTCCAAGGTCATGAGACACCCAGATCTTTCCTCCATTCCATCATCTTTTTTTTTTTCTTCTTTTTTTGAGACAGAGTCTCACTTTGTTGCCCAGGCTAGAGTGGGTGCCGTAGCGTCAGCCTAGCTCACAGCAACCTTAAACTCCTGGGCTCAAGCAATCCTACTGCCTCAGCCTCCTGAGTAGCTGGGACTACAGGCATGCACCACCATGCCCGGTTAATTTTTTCTATATATATTAGTTGGCCAATTAATTTCTTTCTATTTATAGTAGAGACAGGGTCTCGCTCTTGCTCAGGCTGGTTTCGAACTCCTGACCTTGAGCAATCCGCCAGCCTCGGCCTCCCAGAGTGCTAGGATTATGTTCCATCATCTTCACTACTGATTTCTGACATCAAGGTGGTGTCATGAGCCAAAGGACTATTGGAGCTTTATCTACCACAGTCATGATCCAAGTAGGAAGAGGAAAGAAAAGGGGAGGGAAAAGAAAAGATACACCTGCCACTTGAGTCCCTTTAAGGGGGTTATCCCAGTGACATTTGCTCTGACCCTACAGCCATAAGAGGAGAGGAGAAATGTAGTTCTTTAGTTGAATGTTGCCCCAGATAAACTACATGTTCTGTAAGAAAAAAAAGTAATATTGAGTAGGCAACTAAGATTTTCTGCCATAAATACCATTTATAAGGCTTAAAACAATGCTATATATTATTTATGCAAAGCAATATCATTGGGATCTTATAGGTACTTACTATAGTATAAAACCATGCATGGAAAAAAAATAATACCAAATTTAGAAGAAGAGTTAATATTTGGAGAAGAAGGGAAAGAGAGGGATTGGAGAGGGATACACAATAAACTTAAACTATATCTCCAACTTAAAAAAAAAAACAAAGGAAAAATGACATAATGTTAAAATTTGATCAGCTGGGTGGAACATAAGACCTAGTGTGTCTTTGGAGAGTATATGTGTGTCTCCAATTCTCTCTTTTTTTGTGTAGTTCACTCATTCTTTCTGTCTCATTTTCCTCTCTCACTATAGACAAAGGTCTGGATCCCTGAGAACTGCCTCCCCTCTTGAAAATTGAAGCCCTCAGTGAACTTGGGACAGCTTGTTCCAAAGTCTCTCTCACTTTGGAGAGACCTGCTTTAGCAGTCACACATTGGTTGAGAGCTTATCAATGTCACACACTAAGCTAAGCCCTTTGCATATATGAATTTATTTAATCCTTGAAGAGCCCTGAAAACTAAAACTATTGTTATTTTCGTATTACAGAAGAGGAAACTAGGGCTCAGAGAGGTTAAATGTCTTCCTTAAAACCTCACAGTTCACAGAGGCAGGGTCCAGGTTGGGATCTACACCTGTCTGTCTTCAGATCTGGGTCCTGAAATGGCCATGCTGCACTGAGACACTCGACAAGCTCTTTCAATGTCCAGTCACACTCCCTGCCCACCTCCTACTCAAACCTCTAGGAAGAGCTCTCTGATTTGTACCCAAAACAAGACACAAGGGATAAGGAGGGGTGCTGGGTCTGGAATGGAAACACAGGCTGAATTTACCCTGTGCTTGGTGGGTCTCAGCTTAGGGGGCCACCTAGGGCCAGGCTGAGATGAAGGAGGAAGCAAGCAAGGGGCTAATTGCTCAGGGAGAGGACTTGGTCTAGAAACTAAAGAAAGAAGGAGGACTTCTTAAGCCTTTGGTTATTCGCAGTCTTGCCTCTGCAGGACAGAAAGCAGCCAGGCACTAGAGGTGGAAACTTGGTCCAGGAAGAGTGTACACACATCAACATCACTAGTCCTGTTTCTTTACAAAATCTAAACTAGGTCATGGCACTAATCACTCTGCACCGTCATTGCCTGTTCACTTGGTTTCGCCTTGTCTTAGTCTGTTTTGTGTTGTTACAACAGAATACCTGAGACTAGGTAATTTATAAAGAAATGAGGAATGAGGTTTATTTAGCTCATGGTACTGTGGGCTGAGAAGTTTGGGCATGGCCCTGGCTTCCGGCAAGAGCTTTTATGCTGCGTCATCACATAGTGGAGAAGGTCAAAGGGGAAGTGGACACACGTGAAGGGAGGAAACTGGAGGGGCATCCTGGCTTTACGACAACCCACTCTCTCTGGAACTAATCCATTTTTTTGAGAACTAATCCAGCCCCACGGGAGTGGAAACTTAACTACCATGAAACTTACTGCCATTCATAAGGGATCTGCCCCCACCACCCAAACACCTCCCACGAGGCCCCATGTCCAATCACTGCCACATTGAGGATCCCAAATTTCAACACAAGTTTTGGTGGGGACAAAACAAATCATAGCAGCCCTCTAGAGATCTCCTTGAGGACAGGGACTGTGTCGGGTTCAAGATCTACTACAGTGCTGGCACATGGTAGGAACCGGAATGTTTGCTAAAGAAACAGATGAATGAACAAATGAATAGGTAAGTAAACTCAATGGAATTGAAGTTCACCAGAGTTCTCTGAACTGGGACTGAGCACTGAGCACAATTAACAGCAAAATTAAAGTTCCCAGAGGGCAAAGACCAATGCATTATTTGTGTTTGTATGCCTTGCCTTAGCACTCTGCCCGCAGTAGTGCTTGCTGAATAGTTGCCGAGTTGAATTGAGATGAATTATTTAAAAAAAAACAAAAAACAGAGATTTATGACAATGGACTTGCATGGTATAGGGCATTACAGAGATCTGTATGTAAAGAGCCAGCAGGTTGTTTGAAAATAACCTCAAACCTCTAATAGAAACATTATTATCTTCATTATCAAAAATAAAATAGCTATGGCCATCATTTGTCTGGTCCATCCTATGTGTCAGTTTCTGTTGATTACCTAATGCTTACCATCACCTTGCAAGGGAGGTATTATTATTATCACTTTACAATAGAGGAACCCAATCTCAAAAGGTGAGGCAACTTTCTGAAGCTCAAACAAATCCTAAAGACCCAGTTAGGATTTTTATACAGGTCTCTCAGCCCCCAAAATCTATGATTCTGCCATCCCAAGAAAAACTAACAAAACTATTGGAGTGGCTGAACTTTTTTCCTTTCACATGCTGAATTGCAGCATCAACAAATGGCGGTAAAGAAGTAGCATTTCTCCTTGAGGAAAGATTCTAGAATGTCGTGTAATTCCTCCCCAGGCATTGGTGATTTTATGGCTACTCTGAATATACTTGAGCTGCAACTCCTAACCTAATTGTTTTCTGCTGGCAAATCTAGCGAATGTAATATAAACCCTTATTTCCCCTTGGTGTGATGTTATGAATTGGTATTATGCTATGAAAACTCTTCGTATGCCATAAAAGCACCAACACTAATCATGAAAATAAATGAAGAGAAAAATTATCCCCCAAAATATGAGCTTTTGCAAACATTTATTAGGAAGCAAAAATCAAACACCAAATGTAAAGGCTAGAGTGCAATTTTTTTTTTCTTTCTTTTTAAAGAGGCTTTTGAAAAATCTGAGTGCAGTGAAGTTTGAAATGAAAACAATGGTTTCTTTTCCTGGAAAATACGTCTCTTAACAAGCTTCTTAAGCACTCTTTTCTGTTCCAGGGTCCTCTGGACTAAATTTCAAATAAGTCAATTCTCTTAAAACTTTACTTATGAGTGAATATGCTTAAAAGCCTCTGCCATCAGACTTTGACCAAGAAAGTTTGATCCTTGTTGTGTGATGTAAAATATTCTTCAATTACTAGCCTCTTAATTCAATAAGTTTAGTTCAGTTGTCTGCAAGATGTTTCCTTTGCTTCTTTTTTGCATTCACAGCTTTTCCCTGAGTTTATAGCCCTCTCTCCCTAAAGAGCTCAAACCATCCTTTACTCACGCTGAAAACTCCTTCCTGGATGTCTCACCACATGGGTTTTTAGCTTTTCAAAGAGAAATGTTGCCTTGGGAAGTACCGTAGCTTTAGTGGAAAAGCATATGATTTGCGTATCTGCTCACAAAGCCATGCGATCAAAAATTATTTCACTTCATTACTCACCCCATTGCTTTTCTTCTTATTATTGGTTATACTGGCCTGATGCCAAATTACTCAACTGATGATTGGCAGGAGAGTTGGTTGTGGTAAGTAGGCTAGTTGTAAATACAAGTTGGGGATACCAAGAAGTGTGTGTGTATATTTATAATATAATAAAAAAACAGCTTAAATGTGTAGAGTTGCCATTTGGGCTTTCATAGTTTGGGGACTGTTGCACACATCTTGCTTTTTTTGAATTATGGCACAGACAGGATATGTCCGAACACTGAGGGACTCAGTGACCATGGTGTGCTCTGTCCATATGGAATGTTCACGCTTCCTGAATAATAGGCATCCACAGAAAATTAAATCATTGTAATGTTGACTTGATTTATAATATTGATTTTAATCATATGGAAAAATAAGGTTTCAAGGTGTAAAATAGGTTCAGTGAGATCTCCAAATCTGCCACACCTGGGCTGACACATACTTTTCCTTCCTCTAGGCCTAGGTTCATTGCCACCGGTGTCATGGCATAAAGGATGCAGAGTTCTGAACAGGCTACTGCATCTCTTCAAGATTTCCAATGAAGCTTCTGAAAATTAAACTTTTAAATCTCTGTCCATTTAGGCTAGTCACTGTTATCTTTAAAGTCACAGATGACTGGGAGACTGATGACAGAAACTGTGAGAGCCAGATGGAAAAGGCTAGGAGGGTGGTGCCACTGTGCTAGCCACCCATGAGGGGCCACGTTCAAGCTGATGAGTGGGCGCCTGGGCCCGGCTTGCAGAAAAAACACAAAGATCTAGGAGACCAGGCAGATGGCTGCAAAGGCTTCTTTTGACGTTACAGGCCCTCATTCCAATTTCTTACAAGGCTAACTGCTCTCTTTGCTCTTGGATTCTAAGAGATAGCCCTGATTCCTTTCAATGTGCCCTCCTTTATAAGACAAAATTAAAAAGCAACTCCAATGGAGGCTCTCTCTTGGACGCGTCATGCCATTTTGCATATGATTGGATCCAGAATGCCTGGATTGAATCCCAGCTTTGCCACTTACCATCTGAAAGTCCCACCGAACTGCTCAGGATCTCAATTACCTTCTCTGTGTGGGGATGGTAATAATATGTACCTCCTAGGTTGCGAGAGGTAATTGAGATATAAATGATTCCATGAGATAATATTTCTAAAACATTGAAAGAATGACTATCCCATAGGAAGTACTATCATTATAAGTGGTTGTTAACTAAAAATATTCAAATAAACACATTTCAGACATCCTATGGATTCTAATGAAGCCATTGATCTGGGTTAAAAATCCCCTAATTTGGATCAAAATTTGTGTTTAACTTGGAAAGGGATACTATTTCCTTGAAGACTACATTCTGTGGAATACCATCTATACAAAGACTTAGAACAACAACATATAGGATAAATAATATATAAGCTAAATTCTTTAGCTTATTTCCCCATCTCCCAGCTAAAATAAGTGGAAATAATTATTGAGGCTTTACTCATTCATTTATTTATAACATCGTTTGTTCTGCATATTCCTTTCCTATTGGGTTGTTTTAGCACCATGCGAACTGGTCATTGGTGCCCTTATGAACCTGTCTAACTATTAGTTGCTACTTTAGCTGCTCCCAAGAATTTGAAATATTCATTTCTAACCAAATAGCCTTTTTGCCCACAGCAAGCATGTCAAAACACAGGGAAAAAGACTCAGGGATTCAAAAAATACATATAAGACACAGAGAACAGGACTTGCCATACCAAATGGAGCAGATCTTATTTACAAATGACCTCTAACCTCTGAGATCAGCCCAAATAAAGAAGCATCTGTCATCTTTGAGAACATCCAATGCTCTTCACTCTGACAAGGGGCCTCCAAAGACTAGATTCCATTTCAATCTAATTGGCTCCTTGCCCTTTCCTGCCTCCCTGCAGCCATGCACGGCAAGCTAAACCATCTTGGGATGGAAAGCCAGCCCAGAGATGTGCAACACCTTGACAGCAGAACCAGGGGGTGGAGGAGGCAGGGCAGCAGCTCTGCTAATTACAGAACAACAGCATGCATCGATTTCAGCTTCGGCAGGAGCAGGCCTAGATTGCCGTGCTTGGCACCTTGGAGCTCTTGCTGATGGCTGTGTTTAACTGGAAATTTCCCTCTCATCCAGGCATAGCAAGCACACAGAGAGATCCTTCTGAGTGGGCCATCTAACCTATCTGTGGTCCATCTTAATGGCAGTGACCAAATTTTCCAAGCCACAAACGGACAAGTATGAGTCTCTGAAACAGACAGTACTT
>VSMD01039210.1:0-23169 GCA_008750895.1 Mirza zaza | reverse complement strand
TTTATAGTAGAGATGGGGTCTCGCTCTTGCTCAGGCTGGTCTCGAACTCCTGAGCTCAAAGGATCCGCCCACCTCGGCCTCCCAGAGAGCTAGGATTACAGGCTTGAGCCACTGCGCCCGGCCCATATTCAATTATTTATCCTATAAACAATATCTACAATGCCTATATTGTCCAATCAACTGTATCATAAAAATTCACAAGGGTTTATCAATATCTAATATGAGCACAATACATACTAGTTAGTAATTCTATGAAATCTATATTTCTATTTGAAGTGTTTGTATTTGAAGATTTTATTTAATTTAAATAATTCTTGGATCTTTTTTCTATCTCAAAGAAAACAGGACCTACTACTACCAAGGTAGCTTTAACGTGCTGGACATCCCCTATAATAGAAATTTTGAAAGGGAAACATCACCAGAAAATAACTATCTTAGCAAAATTCTTGAGACTAGGGTAAGTTAGTATTTTTCTCTATTTGTTTCATTATTAATTATCTAAAATATAAAAATATTATTGGAATTGGATGTTTGAATCTATGTTCTCTTTTAACAGATGGAGGATGCATTTCAAAGTTCTAGCATTTACAGACAATATATCAATTCTCAAGTCATCACACTGGTGTAAGTAACTAACACAAACTATTAGAAAAGAGATCAACCCATCATACATAACCATTATACTTCAAGTTTTTATGTAAAAAGTGTTCATTAATATGGTATAGTCATTAGCCAATAACCTGCTAGTATCCAGCATTTGTGTAGTATCAGACTAATCATTCCATATGAAACCAAAGGAAAGATTGAGTCTATCTAGATGAGTTCATTATGTATTGAGAATGCATTCATCTTCAAATTACAGATGACTCATCCTTCTGGTTTTCTAAGTATTATTATTATTATTATTATTTTTTTTTGAGACAGAGTCTCGCTTTGTTGCCCAGGCTAGAGTGAGTGCCATGGCATCAGCCTAGCTCACAGCAACCTCAAACTCCTAGGCTCAAGCGATCCTCCTGCCTCAGCCTCCCAAGTAGCTGGGACTACAGGCATGCGCCACCACGCCCAGCTAATTTTTTCTATATGTATTAGTTGGCCAATTAATTTCTTTCTATTTATAGTAGAGATGGGGTCTCGCTCTTGCTCAGGCTGGTTTCGAATTCCTGACCTCCAGCAATCTGCCCGCCTCGGCCTCCCAGAGTGCTATTCTAAGTATTATTTATGTCCAGAAAACATTAGATGGTTTGATGCTCTAACATTTTTATTTAGCAGTAGCATAAATATAGACCCTGTTTTATCCTGTCTTTCTGCTTTCAAGTCAACAGATGTGGAACTTCCCCTAGAATTCGTATTAGATATAGGGTAGAAGAGAGCATATCACCAAGTAAATTGAGGCTTTGAGACCAAGGAAAACCTTCTAGTCACCATAACAAGAAGTAAGATAGATGTACTGTCTTTCTTTCATGTGGATTTGTATAGCATGGAATGGCAGAGGGAGACCTAGAAGAAGAGCTAGACAAATGCCCCATCCTTCCTATGAATATCTCCAGATAATATAAATATCTCATTGCTTCTGCTTCATGTATTATAATCATTTGTATACATGTCTTATGTCCCCTAAAAGTCTGGAAATTCCTTGAGGACCGGAACTGTGTCTTGGTTACCCTTGGATCCCATGGTCCAGGTGCTTGTCTATGGCAGTTGCCCAGTGAATGATTGGTGAATGCATGAAATGAAAGATCCCAGTTCTTTTTTCTTTTTTCTTTTATTTATTTATTTTTTTCTTTTTTAACTTTGATTTTAGGGTAGATCCCAGTTCTTAGTGGATACCTTTACTCTATGCCTCAGGCTTTTCCTGTTTTTTCAGATTTGTAGAACTGCTTGTCTTCTAAATTGAATAATATAGCTACACGCATGCTATCACCAAGTAAAAGTAGGCAGATGGATGGCTCTACTCTTAACCTAAAGCAAAGGTACTGCACAAACCCGCACAAAACCAGAAATTAAGCTATAAATAAATCAGGGAATGAGGAAGGAAATGCTGTTTTTAGCAACATGTGAAAACTTTATGTTGTTTCCAGTCCTGATAACAACGGCATGACAGCGCAGATATGGCTGGTATTCAAGGCTCCCAGATCGACGAAGGAGAATACAAGAAGAAGAATCGAGAGCATTCTACGCCAGATGCTGGGGAGCCACTCAGGGTCCCTGGCGACTGACCCTAATTCTCTGAGACTCCAGGGTGAGCTATGCATTGTACGGGAGCAGTGTTGCTTTCATTATTTTATCCCCAACGCCAGGCACAAAACCCATCTTCAATATTTTAAAACATGAGCAAGTCATTGTTTTACATCAGAGCAATCGTTTGTTTTCTTCATTAAAATCACATCTACAACCCAATACTAACACAGCTTATAGTTGTTTCTGGAAAGAGAGCACTGCTGCTCATTCTAAAGCAGATACAGAGACTTTAAACCAGGGGTCCTCAAACTTTTTAAACAGGGGGCCAGTTCACGGTCCCTCAGACTGTTGGAGGGCTGGACGATAGTTTAAAAAAACCTATGGGCCGGGCGTGGTGGCTCACACCTATAATCCTAGCACTCTGGGAGGCTGAGGCTGGAGGATTGCTTGAGGTCAGGAGTTCGAAACCAGCCTGAGCAAGAGTGAGACCCCGTCTCTACTATAAATAGAAAGAAATTAATTGGCCAACTAATATATATATAGAATAAAATTAGCCGGGCATGGTGGCGCATGCCTGTGGTCCCAGCTACTTGGGAGGCTGAGGCAGGAGGATCGCTTGAGCCCAGGAGTTTGAGGTTGCTGTGAGCTAGGCTGACGCCACGGCACTCACTCTAGCCTGGGCAACAGAATGAGACTCTGTCTCAAAAAACAAACAAACCAAAAAAACTATGAATAAATTCCTATGCACACTGCACATATCTTATTTCGAAGTAAAAAAACAAACGAGCAAAAACACCTACATGTGGCCCATGGGCCATAGTTTGAAGACACCTGCTTGAAACAGTCTTTATAAGTAATGATGTATCTTGCTATTCTTTCTTTTTACCATCTGCTATAAATTTCAAAAAACAGCACTGGATCTATCAGTATAAGACAGATCACCCTTTCGAAGTTATTTTTGTATACTGACAAAAATGAGGTCCACTTGTGGGGACTTCTTCTTCTAAGGAAAGAGACTCTCAATTTCCCACTTTATACAATGTAGGATACAATTGCAATTAAATAAAAAAGAAGTCTTTCACATGGAATTATTCATATGAAGACAGTACTTCTATATCATATATTCACATATGGTAAAAGAACAATTCCAATAAACCAATATTTCTCTTATTTCTATTGACACTTTATCTTGAAATTCCAAATTATTTCTGGATCCTCTGCCCTGCTCAATCTAGCCTCTTACTCCATCACCCCAGGTCAGTAGTGCTGGGTTTCAAATTGACTATGGATTTTTTTGTTGTTGTTCTATTTCAGAAATCAGTAAGGCCGATGCTGAAAAGATTATCAACAGCCGTAAGTTCAGATACTTTTAAATTAAATGTATGAGATGACCTGAAGCATAAACAGTCATGATTTGGTAACAATTAGCAAGGCACAGTTGTAAGTGATTTATACACAATAATTGGTTTAATCCTAATAACAATCCTAGACAGAGGTATTATACATTATGATCCCATTTTAGAGATGGGGAAATTGAAGCACAAAGAAGTGAAATAATTGCCCCAAATTCGAACTCAGGGAGTCTGGTCGTGGAGTCCATGGGCTTAGCCATGACTTTGTCTACACATTCTTTGAGTGCTGAAGTGTCTTGGAGACACGATGCTGGGTGTGCAGGAGATACAGGGGCTGCTACAGGTTCCATTTTCTACCTGTCAGTGCAAGATCTTGTTAGATATAACATACAAGGACAACTCGGTTTGCTCTCTGCTGTGTAATAAAACAAGCATTCTCTTGCTATTTCCCATGGAACAAAACTGACCTTTCTAACAGGCTGTGGGAGACGAGCGAGGATGTCAGCTACGTACGATAGAATCAGGGGAGGCTCCACCGCTCAAGAGGGAGAATGGCCGTGGCAGGCGAGCCTCAAAAAGAACGGGAGACACTACTGCGGGGCGTCCCTGATCGGCGAAAGGCACCTGGTGACGGCAGCTCACTGCTTTCAACAGTAAGTTCATCAAGTCGCCCAAGGTCAGGGGGACCAAAGGCCGTGGGTGCTCCAGTGTGCACCTGCTATCCCTGTTTAGCTGTTAGGAACGCTCCTCTCGTTCTCCAGCGTGTCCTGGTTTAGAAGATAAATTGTATGTTAAGCCTATCTGAGACCTTCCTACCTTACTAGTAAAAACGGGAGGAGTCTTTCATTTCTGACATTATAATTTTTTCTTACATGGTTCTTACCTTTCATCCATTCATACTCCAGGCATGGTGGCACATGCATGTAGTCCCAGCTACTCGGGAGGCTGAGGCAGGAGGATCGCTTGAGCCCAGGAGTTTGAGGTTGCTGTGAGCTAGGCTGACGCCATGGCACTCACTCTAGCCTGGGCAACAGAGTGAGACTCTGTCTCTAAATAAATAAAATAAAATAAAATAAAATAAAATAAAATAAAATAAAATAAAATAAAATAACGGCCAGGCATGGTGGCTCACACCTGTAATCCCAGTCCTCTGGGAGGCCGAGGCGGGAGGATCACTCAAGATCAGGAGTTCGAAACCAGCCTGAGCAACAGCAAGACCCCATCTCTACTAAAAACAGAAATAAATTAATTGGACAACTAAAAATATATAGAAGAAATTAGCTGGGCATGGTGGCACATGCCTGTAGTCCCAGCTACTCGGGAGGCTGAGGCAGGAGGATCGTTTGAGCCCAGGAGTTTGAGATTGCTGGGAGCTAGGCTGATGCCCAGGCACTCTAGCCTGGGCAACAGAGTGAGACTCTGACTGAAATAATAATAATAATAATAATTCATACTCCAGAAATCCTAAACTATTTGTAGTTGCTGAAATACATCATCCTGCTTCACGCCTCCCTTCCTCTGTGCACATGCTTGTCCCCTCCTCCTCATCTTTGAGGCAAAAAATGACTCAGCCCTACAGTCTCATTCTAAATGTTACTTAAGAAACATTCCATTCTCTTAAGCATATAGATTTAAGTCCTCCTGTTTCATGTTCCTACTAATTATATATACCACCATTTAACTGATTATTATAACTGTCTGTGTTTTTTGTTTTTTTGTTTTAGAGACAGAGTCATTCTGTTGCCCAGGCTAGAGTGAGTGCCATGGTGTCGGCCTAGCTCACAGCAACCTCAAATTCCTGGGCTCAAGTGATCCTCCTGTCTCAGCCTCCCGAGTAGCTGGGACTACAGGCATGCACCACCATGCCCAGCTAATTTTTTTCTATATATTTTTAGTTGTCTGGCTAATTTCTTTCTATTTTTTAGTAGAGACAGGTCTTGCTCTTTCTCAGGCTGGTTTCGAACTCTTGACCTTGAGCGATCCTCCCATCTTGGCCTCCTAGAGTGCTAGGATTATCGGTGTGAGCCACCATGCCTGGCCAACTGCCTGTGTTTATACTCATCTTTCATTAGATTTAAGCTTCTTGAAAGTGTGGGCGATTTATTTTCATTTTTATATCCCCGTTGCCTTACATGGTATATGTCATAGGGAGTCAAACAAGAATTTTAAAATGAATTAAAATATCAGATTGTAGCATTGCTAATGGACTATATAGCAAGGAAATATTCATGTCATAAAAAGGGTACAGTATTGCTGTTTTGTGATTGTCTAAAGAAATTAAGAAAAAAGAAGAAAATATAAAAAATTAAAACATAAAAAAAAGAAATTAAAAGGGTACAGTAGATGCGGAATGTATTTCTATTGTCTTGAAATAAATACAAAATACATGATTTCTGTTTCTGTAGGACAAAAAATCCAAAAAACTATACTGTCAGCTTTGGCACTAAAGTAACTCCTCCTTATATGCAACATTATGTTCAAGAAATTATTACTCATGAAGACTACGTCCAGGGTGAAAAACATGATGACATTGCTATTTTACTGCTCACTGAAAAAGTTTTATTTAAGAACGACGTACACCGAGTTTGTCTTCCTGAAGCCACGCAGAATTTTCCACCAGGTGAAGGAGTAGTTGTTACAGGCTGGGGAGCACTTTCATATGATGGTAAGTCCAGTGAAAACTTAACATACGGTGTAAAGTACAAAAGCAACAAGAAAACTTGTAAAGAGTCAGAGGCATCATTGAGGCCGGGTGCAGAGGCTCACGCCTGTAATCCTAGCACTCTGGGAGGCTGAGTTGGGCGGATCGCTCAAGGTCAGGAGTTCGAGACCAGCCTGAGCAAGAGTGAGATTCTGTCTCTACTAAAAATAGAAAGAAATTAATTGGCCAACTAAAAATATATAGAAAAAATTAGCCGGGCATGGTGGGGCATGCCTGTAGTCCCAGCTACTTAGGAGGCTGAGGCAGGAGGATCACTTGAGCCCAGGAGTTTGAGGTTGCTGTGAGCTAGGCCGACACCACGGCACTCCAGCCTGGGCAACAGAGCAAGACTCTGTCTCAAAAAAAAAATAAAAAAAGAAAAGAAAAAGTCATCATTGACCTCCAGATGCCCAGGACTCCCAGGCAATCTGTCAAGGAATGGTGCATATGGAGTTATGACTTTGCAAATTGCCTTGGTTTCAAACATTCCAACGAAATGAGTTTGGTTGTAGAACCTCCCTAACCTGGAAAACCTAATTGAGAAATCTCTGGTCCAAAGATGTAAGAAGAGAGATAAGGACCCAAAGGCAAGATTAGAAAGATATTTCCAATTATACTTGGAATATTTCTTTTTCATCTGTTCAAGTAAGGGAACTGAGTAAGCTTTTTCATGCTAAAAGCAGTCAGCAGTCAAATACAGTTCTTATGTACAGAGAAAGCAACATTTCCATCCTGCTCTGTTTCAGCCCTTTTGCTGAAAATGTTTCCTTCCTATAGGTGAATACCCGGTGTTGCTTCAGAAAGCCCCTGTGAAGATTATCGAGACAAATACTTGTAATGCTCCGGAAGCCTATTATGGTATGGTGCAGGACACAATGCTATGTGCTGGGTACATGGAAGGAAATATTGATGCCTGCCAGGTAATTTCAGGACATTATTTATATTGACTACATAGTATACAATTAACTGCTATTATTATATTTTATGAAAATCAACAATATGGAGATAATTCTATGCTTCCATTAATTTGCACTTTGACAATCCATTCAAAGTCTCTCTTGGCTGGGCGCGGTGGTTCACGCCTGTAATCCTAGCACTCTGGGAGGCCGAGGGGGGGCGGATTGCTGAATGTCAGGAGTTCAAAACCAGCCTGAGCAAGAGTGAGACCCCGTCTCTACTAAAACAAATGGAAAGAAATTAATTGGCCAACTAAACGTATATATACATATATATTAAAAAAAATTAACTGGGCACGGTGGCACATGCCTGTAGTCCCAGCTACTTGGGAGGCTGAGGCAGGAGGATCGATTGAGCCCAGGAGTTAGAGGTTGCTGTGAGCTAAGATGATGCCATGGCATTCTAGCCTGAGCAACAGAATGAGACCCTGTCTCAAAAAAAAAAAAAAAAAAAAAAAAAAAAAAAAAGAAATGAAAAACCAAAAACCAAAAAACAAAGTCTCTCTTAACTTTGGCACCAAAGTAATTTTTCCCTACATGTAATATGTGTTTTTAAGCATTTAACAAACACTTACGTTAGACTTACACTGAGTCAAGCACTGTTCTAAGTCCTTTACAAATACTAATTCATTTAATCTTCATTACAGCCTTATGATGTTGGTACTACCATTGTTCCCATTTCATAGATGAGAAAATTGAAGCGGAGGAAAGTAACTGGCACTTCACACACCTAGGGACTGGCAGAATTGGCATACAAATCCAGGCTGTCTAGCATCACAGTCTGGACTCTTAATGATATTTCAATAAACAACCAGTCTCAGAAAATTTTCAATTACTTTTAGCCCATTCTGAATTCCTCTCACCTTGTTACCTCTGCATGGCCAGAGTTCTGGCTACTTTTCTTAGATATGAAGCTCTGAACTCCAAGTATATTCATATCATATGTCGCCCAAAGCGTTTTCATAGCACTAGAGCTTATAGCTTTTGGATCATGTCTTCACATTTCGGGTAAACCCCCAGAGTCTCAGGGAATGTGTTCTGGTCAGTCACAGTTGAGGTTAAGGGTGACAGAAGGATTTACACCATACACCTTCCTAGGGTCTCTATGAAGCACTGACTCTTATAGCCTTCAGCCAGGCTTATCATTTAGGGTAAGTAAGGTATCTGAAAGGAAATTCTCAGAAAGACAAATATTCTTTGTTTTATTTAGGGTGATTCTGGAGGACCACTAGTTCATCCCAATTCTCGAAATATTTGGTATCTTGTTGGAGTAGTGAGCTGGGGACACGAATGTGGTCAGATCAACAAGCCGGGGGTCTATGTGCGCGTGACCACCTACCGCAACTGGATCGCCTCCAAGACTGGTATCTAAGAACAAAGCGTATTGTAGTAACTGTTATAGGTCATTTTTGCCCGTTACCTTATTTAATGTGCATTTTAAATTAGTATGTACAATGGCTGTCTTGAAAGAAATGTGGTTCTGAGGGAATATTCACAAACTTTTCTTTTAAGCCAACTCAACCTGACAAAACAAGAAATCTGATTTTTTGGTCCAGAAAAGCCTAATAAAAAGTGGTCCCATCAGAAATACAGTATTATAATACTTTTTGTCTTCTATTTCACTAACTCACATCATGGCTGAATGATGCGAGTTACTCACTACAGCATGGACTCTTGGTTTTGTCATTCAGACTGTCTAGAATTATAAAAGTGTACCCTTGCCTATGGCAAATCAGCAGACAGCCCTGTCGGAGATTGTAAGCAACGCCTCATGAGAGTTAGGTTGGAACATTCTCTATCTACCTCCATGTCACAGCTTTTGTGGAAGGGAATGTGCTTGTGACCCAAATCTGGTGAGAATGTTACAATCTCTTACTTCTACCGGGGTCTCACTCAATTCCTGCAATCACAGTGAAAAAACTTTGCCATCAGCAAAACTAGGCAAAACAATCCATTTTAGACTTACAAAGACCAGGTACAGTAATTCTTCAGTGTTGACACAGGTTTCCGTGGAAATTCCTTATTTGTAACATATTTTGAAAAAAGTAGTTATGAACCATGAATATGTGTAATGTATTTTAATTAAAACAAATTTAAAAGCAGACTGTCTTTGTTCAATGACAATTTTCTTTCTTTCTTTCTATCTTTCTTTTTTTTTTTTTCTTAAGAGTTTGCAGTTGGGCCTTTCCCCCTTTTCTGTTTTTCTCTCTTTCTCTCTTCTTTTTCTGTAAAAAGTAGCATTGCTTGATCCATGGGTTAGGACAGAGCTGGCTGGTGAGAAAAGCTATATGGAGGCTGCAGGGACAAGCTCAGGCAGACGCCCCAGGGCAGGGGGGCAGCGGGCAGGACCCTGAAAGGCCACTGGGCGGGGGAGGCTGCTAATCACACCTGAGGATGAGGCCCAGCCATCCGGGTGGGACCCCTCCAGCCTGCGGATTGGTCAGGTAGTTGCCAATCTCCTGGATGGGTTTCAGCTCCGGTCTAGGAGGTACCTCTCCAGGCGGCCACAGAGGTGGGGGTCCGTGTGCATTGTGCCCGGGCCCTGCAGATCCAGTAGGACCTGGCTCAGGCTCATCTCCAAGGCCAAGGTGACTTCCATGGCATCCAGACTGCTGCCCCACCCATCCTGGGATGGCTTCCGGACAGCCTGGCAGAAGGCTCGGCTGCTGTGTTTTTTTTCTTTTTAATTTATTTTTTATTTCAGAATATTATGGGGCTACAAATATTTAGGTTGCATATATACATATATTACTTTTGCTCAGCCCGAGTCAGAGCTACAAGTGTGTCCATCCCCCAGACAGTGCGCTGGGTTTTTGTTTTTTTTTTGAGACCATCTTATTCTGTCCCCTGGGCTAGCGTGCCGTGGCATCTGCCTAGCTCATAGCAACCTCCAACTCGGGCTCAAGCGATCCTCCTGCCTCAGCCTCCCGAATAGCTGGGACTACAGGCATGAGCCACCATGCCCAGCTAATTTTTTCTATTATTTTTTTTAGCTGTTTGGCTAATTCCTTTCTATTTTTAGTAGAGACGGGGTCTTGCTCTTGCTCAGGCTGGTCTCGAACTCCTGACCTCAAACGATCCTCCCACCTCAGCCTCCCAGAGAGCTAGGATTACAGGCGTGAGCCACCATGCCAGGCCACAATGCGCTGGTTTTGCATCTTCCTCAGACACCGGGTGCCCGAGCTCTTCTCTACTGCCAGCTCCTGGAAGAAATGGCCCAGGTCTTCCAGGACCATGTGGTTGCCCTGGAAATAGAGGCCCTGGGACAGGTAGGTGAGGGAGGCCCGCAGGTGCAGGGTGACCAGGCGGCCGAGCTTGGCCTCGACCTGGGTGCCATAATTCTGGCTGAGCTGGGAGCTCATGGTTCATTGGCAACAAGGAACCAACTACAGAACAAACAAAAAACCAAGAAAGGAAAGAAAATCGTTAGCAAGTGTTGGAAGAGGGATGACGAGAAAGAAGGCTCAGAAGCTTTTTCGCTGATTCCTTCTCATCTGGAGCAGCTGTTGACTCTAACTTTTGGATTTTCTTTTCTTTAGATAATGACACAGCCAGTTTAATCTGAGTCAACAGGTGGTGCTTGTGGGTGAGGATCCACCACGCCCTGTATGATTGAGTCAGTAATGGCAGTAAAGGGGGTGCAAATCGACTTCCCTGTCAGTAGGTGGCGCTTTTTGGAAGGAACAAGTAGCAACATTGTTTTGGGGTCCTGTGACCAGCTCCAGTTCCTCAGCAGAAGCTCTGGAGTGCCCCAGTGGTGGGTGGAGCCCTGGAACTTCCAGGTAGGTCCTTATTCTCGGCCACAGCAGAGGCCGGTGGGAGAGTGAGGCTGGGCCGGCCTGTGTTAGCTGGGTTAGCCTGCCCTCAAGCTCCGCAAATGCTGGCAAGGTAGATGCGGGGTCAAAGGTTTGCTTCCCACCTCTTGCCAAAGCTTCCGGGGAAGGGCCCAAGTGGCCCCACTCAACCAGAAGGTCTGAGTGTAGAGGCTGGGCTGTCTGAGACCACAGTCTGGAACAGGCCTCATTCCTTTCCACCCTCCCCGTAGTCCCCTCTTTCTCCCAGGTCTCTGCCAGCAGGCCGGATCTCAAGCCAGCTGAGCTCCCCTGCAACTGTGATGCAGACCGGAGGTTCCCTGCCCAGGATCCGGGCCTGAGCCGGAGTGGCAGTCCCACGAGAGGAGGGGTGACTCCTAAGCACCCCACAGCGAGGACCCACTGTACACTGTCCCATCTGATATGCCCCTGTGGGCACCAGCACCTCCCAAGACTAATTCACAATATGGCCTCTGTGTCCCGGGGCAACACTATCGAGACCTGGGGGATGGGGTCTGGCCCGAGGCCCATCCCCAGGGCCCTGGACGTCCATCCCCGACCATGCCAGGGAGAAGCATGCAGGCCCCAGGTCACCTATGGGTGCCCAAGCTGGTCAATGTCCTTCCGCCTTCAGGGATGCTTTACTCAGACGGGGCCTTCCCAGACACCAAACCGGCCAGCACCTTGATCTTGGATTTCTCAAACTCCAGAACCGTGAGAAATAAATTTCTGTTGTTTATAAATTACCCAGTCTATGGTATTCTGTTATACCAGTACAGAACAGGCTAAGACAATAATAATCCTATTTCCCTGCTTCAGTAGAGAACTTAGCTGCATGTTAATTAAAGATAAATTAGAAAAGAGGGATAAATCAAGGGTTCTGAGAAGCATGGAAGAGAAAAGGAAAACTTTAACTAGATGGTCTTGTATTGATGGGGAGCTGAAAGTCATTTGAGGAAGCAAATGGAGAACACTCATAAGTTTTTATTTTTATTTATTTTTTTTCTGCGAGACATTCTAGCAAACACTCATGTTTTTAAAGAGCACAGTTTCCTTTTGTTTTCATTTATCATAAAAAATGTTACATAAAAGGATAAGTTGCTATTTTTAAAGTGCAGGCTACATTGGAGTATCAAAATAAGTCACATTAAGGAGTTTCTAAAAAAAAAATGCACATGAATGAAAAGGAACTCATTCATCTTTGGAGGATGTGAAATCACCCAATTTTGACCATAATGACATACACATTTTTATATTGAGGTCACCTCCCTGATAACTGCTGCTATAAGCATTCTAAGAAGGAGGAAGACTAACAAAAGCAAACAATATGTCTTCTTCCAGGAAAATAAAGGATTCAAGTGAAGGCTGGATGCTCACTTATTTTGAAAGGGCAGAGGAGATCCAAGGGTCTGGTTTTTGGGGTGGGGGTAGGATTAGAGGTTAAGGGAAGTGAACCTAGTGATCACTAAGATTTTCATAAACCCCATAGTTTTATGTTTTTAAACCTTCAGATGCGGCTTCCATGATAGTTGATTTGTTCTGTGTGAATTCCTGCCAGAACCCTATCTTGAACTTAGAATCTTCTTGGGTTCCATTTGCCTCTGAGAGCCAGAGTTTATTACTGTGGAGTAGTAAACTATTTTTTGTTAAAAAAATATCCATTTATTACAAGTAAATATTTGTACACCTTAAAACAAAATGAGCTTTACAGAACCCAATTGGTATTTTTAAAAAACTTTTAAGTTTACCTTAAACAGAATTATATATTTTACTGAATTAAGGTTCATTAATGACAAACACTGCAATGAGAAGTAGCAATGCAGAGGCAGTTGTTTTATACATAAAAATTTTATATAGATTATTTATTGAAATCAAATGCTGCCAGTTAGCATTAGGTCTATGGATATTTTTAAATGAGAGAGTATACCATAAATAAAAGTTACAAATTAAAGTGTGCTTTACTTAATTATATAAACTGGTAAGTAATGTTAAAAAAAAAAAACAACTACTAATTTGGTTGCTTTATTCATAAAATGAAAATTTTAAATATGTCTTCTGATAGTCTTTTTTTCCCCTGATAATTTTGATGCTGTCATTATGTTGAGTAGTGCAAAATTTGACAGTTTTCATTGGAAACATTTATCTTATTAATAAATATTTCATATAAATTAATTAAATGCACATAACGAAATGTATGCAGTCAATGCATGATAAAAAGGAGGCTTCAATATATTTTGAAAGTTTATGACAATATAGATTGTGTATTACACATATTAAAGTTCTATACTTTAAAATCTTGAGATTAAAGAAATGGAAAACAATGATTAGTTTAAGGGTTATTCTAGGAATTTATTTAGTTTGTATTAAAAGAAATTAAACCTCAGAGAGATCAGTGCCTGCCAAGTCTGGAAACTTGATGTCCAGTCAATAATTCTAGCACAATTTTTCTAACTCCTCAGAAGGAGGCTTCTCCTATAGTAATGTGGAGGGATACTGGATTATCATTGGATTGATGGTTTTCTCATTTGTAGTTGCTCCTCACACCTTCTTTGGCCTTATGTATTCAAGAGGCCATTGACAATATCTTTAAGTGGTAGTGGCAGGTTCTGTAACCCTGATTTTTCTATAAAACCAGATCCAGTTCTTTCTTCTTGTTTTTCAAAAGTTGGGCAGATGAGAGAGAGGAGGAGGGGTTGGGGATATACACACCTAATGGCTGCGGTGCACACCATCTGGGGGGTGGACATGCTTGAAGCTCTGACTCAGGTGGGGCAAAGACAATATATATAACCTAAATATTTATACTCCCATAATATGCTGAAATAAAACAATTAAAAAAGTTTTTATTTTTAATTATTATAGGTACATAGTTATATATATTTATAGGGTACATGTGATGTTTTGATGCAAGCATACAATGTGTAGTAATCAAATCAGGGTGATCGAGGTATCCATCACCTCAAATCTTTATCACCTGATTGTGTTAGGAACATTCCAGTTCCTCTCTTTTAGTTATTTTAAAGTATACCATAACTTATTGTTCACTATAATCACCTTATTGTGCTATCAAATATTGTTCATTCTAACTATCTAACTATATTTTTACAGCCATTAACCATCCCCACTTCATCCCCCTCTTCCTCCCACTACGCTTCTCAGCCTCCGATAACCATCATTCTACTGTCAGTCTCCATGAGATCAATTGTTGTAATGTTTAGCTCCCATATATGAATAAGAACATGCAAGATTTTTCTTTCTGTGCTTGGCTTATTTCACCTAACATAATGTCCCCCAGTTCCCTCCATGTTGTTGCAAATGATAGGATATTATTTGTTTATGGTGAAATAATATCCCATTGTGTATATGTACCGCAATTTCTTTTTTCATTCATCCATTGATGGACATTTGGGTTGATTCCAAATCATGGCTCTTGTGAATAGTACTGCAATAAACACGAATATGGAGATATCTTTTTGATATATTGATTTCCTTTCTTTTGGCTATACACCTAGCAGTGGGATTGCTGGGTCATATGGTAGTTCTAATTTTAGGATTTTGAGGAACCTCCATACTGTTCTCCATAGTGGTTGTGATAACTTACATTCCCAGTAGCAGTGTATGGGAGTTCTCCTTTCTCCACATCTTCACCAGCATTCATTATTACCTGTCTTTTTTTTTTTTTTTTAATAATATTTGTATATCTTTAAAGGGTACTTGTGATGTTTTGATATAGACATACAATTTGAATTAATCAAATCGGGGTAATTGAGTTATCCAGCACCTCAAACATTTATCATTTTTGTGTTAGGAACATTCCAATTCCTCTCTTTTAGTTATTTTAAAGTATATCCTAACTTATTGTTGGCTTTAGTCACTTTGTTGTGCTATCACATAGTGTTCATTGTATTTAGCTATGTAACTATTTTTGCACCCATTAACCAACCTCACTTTATCTTCCTCCACTTTCTGCTGAATATATTCCTCTCTTTTTGGATACATACTCAGCAGTGGGATTGCAGGGCCATATGGTAATCCTATTTTCAGTTTTTTGAGGAAATGTCATGCTGCTCTCCATAGTGGTTACACTAATTTGCATTCCCACCAACAGAGTACCATGGTTCCATTTCTCCACATCCTCATCAGCATTCATTATTGCCCATTTTTTTTGATAAAAGCCATTTTAACAAGGTGAGATGACACCTCATTATAGTTTTGATTTACATTTCTCTGATGACTAATGATGTTGAGCATTTTTTCATATACCTGTTGGCCATTTGTATGTCTTCATTTGAGAAATGTCTAGTCAGATCCTTTGCCCATTTTTTAATTGGATTATTGGAATTTTTCCTATTGAGTAGTTGGGACTCCTTATGTATTCTAGTTACTAATTCCTTGTCAGATGAGTAGTTTGCAAATATTTTCTCCCATACTGTGACTTGTCTCTTCACTTTGTTGATTGCTTTTTTTTTTTTTTTGGCTGTGCAGAAGTTTTTTAGCTTGATGTGATGCCATTTGTCTAATTTTATTTTGGTTCCCTGTGCTTTGGGGGTATTACTGAGGAAGTCCTTGCCAAGACCAATGTCCTGGAGCATCTTCCCAATGTTTTCTTTTAGTAGTTTCATAGTTTCAGGTCTTAGATTTAAGTCTTTAATCCACTTTGATTTAATTTTGTATATGGGGAGAGATAAGAGTCTAGTTTCATTCTTCTGCATATGGATATCCAGTTTTTCCAGCACCATTTATTGAAGAGACTGTCCTTTCCCCACTGTATGTTCTTGGTAACTTTGTTGAAGGTGTGTGGATTTATTTCTGGGTTCCCTATTCTGTTCCATTGGTCTATGTGTCTGTTTTTATGCCTGTACCATGCTATTTGGGTTACTATAGCTCTATAGTTATAATATGAAGTCAGGTAAGGTGATTCCTCCAGTATTGTTCTTTTGCTCAGGATTATTACCTATCTTTTTGATAAAAGCAATTTTAATAGAATGAGATGGTATCTCATTGTAGTTTTGATTTCAATTTTTATGATGCCTAATGATATTGAGCATTTTTTCATATACCTGTTGGCCATTTGAATGTCCTCTTTTGAGAAATGTCTATTCGGATCTTTTGCCCATTTTTAAATTGAATTATTTGATTTTTTCCTATTGAGTTGTTTGAGCTCCTGATATATTCTAGTTCTTAATCCCTTGTCAGATGGGGAGTTTGGAAATATTTTCTCCCATTCTGTGGGTTGTCTCTTCACTTAGTTGATTGTTCTTTCCTTTGTTGTACAAAACCTTTTTAGCTTGATATAATCCCATTTATTCAATCTTATTTTGGTTGCCTGTACTTTTGGTGTATTACTCAAGTAATCATTGCCCAGACAAATGTCCTGGAGCATTTCCCAGCTCCTTTCCTACTGGAACTGTTTAATTTTTTTATTTTTGTCTTTTCAGTTTTTAGCTGTTTATTTTCTTTTATTCATTCATGCATTCTCAGCCACAGGACTTTCCACATGTGTGTTTGTATTGGTAACATTTGCTGGATCTGTTGGTTTGCTCTTTTATGATCCTGTGACAAATTTTGAAGATTTTTTTTTTTTTTTTGAGACAGGTTCTCACTCTGTTGCCCAGGCTGGAATGTAGTGGCATCATCATAGCTCACCATAGCTTGATCTCCTGGGCTCAAGCAATCCTCCTACCTCAACCTCCCAAAGTGCTGGGATTATAGATGTGAGCTACCACGCCTGTCTGAAGCTTTGTTTTGAATAATATATGGACTTTTTTGACTCACTCATTTTCTTGAAGAGTGTTGGGTCCTGTCAAAAACGAAAGGAAACAAAAATATAAAATCTGAATTTGTGACATGTGTTCTTCTTAGGAAAAGTTACATTTCTGGCAAAAAATGGGACATGGGCCCTCTGCATCCTTTGAAGAAAGTGTTTGTGAAGGCTGAAGATGGGGCCCTCCATTCTTATCCATGTTCTGCTGGGCATTTATTCTATTTTTTGTCCCCAACACTCTTTCCCCAATACTCTTATATGGGTAGTAGCTAGTTTGCTATTTCATGAAACTATGTAATTTCTGTTATAAATGAGCCTGTTCAGATGGTAAGCCTCACATTTCAAAGGGAAAGTTGATTTTTTATAGCAGTAAGTAGCCTCTTAGTATTTTCCTACAACTAAAAATCTAAATGCTTTTCTATTAATACTCTCTAGGTGAAACAGGTTGGGAGGGTCATCCCATCACTTTTAATAGTTTCTGGTATGAATGGCAGCCTGGAAGCAAAGGGCACCAGAGCTTTGGCATAGGAGAAAGCAGGTGTAGGGAGTTCAATCAGGCTATTGTGAGGGACCTCTCCTACACCTGGGAATCTGGAATAGTAAGAGCTTTGCTACTTTCTCCAGAGGCAGCTGTTACCCTGAAATGAGATTGGGGGATTTATTACAAACTAGTTCCATGAGGTCTGTGAATTTCAGGGTGCTCATCACTGCTATAAACTCTTTCTCTGCACTCATGCGGCCAGCTTGCTGTGCTAGCTTTGCCAAGTTCAGATGCCCAGTCCTAGATTTTCTATAGTAGTTGTTCTCACTTTGTGTTTTTAGTATCTCTTTGTACTCTTCAAAATTGTTGAGAACTCCAAAGAACTTTTGTTTTTATAGGTTATATCTGTTGTAGTAGCATACTAAAAATTAAAACTAAAAACTATTTAAAGTAGTTAAATTGAATTTAAAATAATAATAAACTCATTACACGTTAACATAAATAGAATTTTTATTTAAAAATAACTATTTTTGCAAAACAAAAAAATGGAAAAATGGCATTGTTTCACGGTTTTGCTAATGTCTTTAGTGTCTGGCTTAATAGAAGGTGGCTGGATTCTTTTTTTTTTTTTTTTTTTTTTTTGAGACAGAGTCTCACTTTGTTGCCCAGGCTAGAGTGAGTGCCATGGCGTCAGCCTAGCTCACAGCAACCTCAAATTCCTGGGCTCAAGCAATCCTCCTGCCTCAGCCTCCCAAGTAGCTGGGACCACAGGCATGTGCCACCATGCCCAGCTAATTTTTTGTGTATATATATATTACTTGGCCAATTAATTTATTTCTATTTATAGTAGAGACGGGGTCTCGCTCTTGCTCAGGCTGGTCTCGAACTCCTGACCTCGAGCAATCTGCCCGCCTCGGCCTCCCAGAGTGCTAGGATTACAGGCATGAGCCACCCGCGCCCGGCCTGGTTAAAGTATTAACATATGAAGAAAATGTGGTTTTAGACAGGTTAATAATTGAAAAGGGAAGAGTATGCTAATGACATTTTCAGATATTTGTAGATTTTCTCCTTTGAAATACACCAGAATGCAACAAGTAGTAGTTTCTTCCAATGTGCAGTTTAACCATATCAACAAACTTCATGTGCTCTGTTCTATTAAAATCCATTAGTATATCTTACATACTTAATTGATCTTTTATCTATGGCTGATTTCATAACAGCATTTATCTGTCATTTTGAAAATGTTGATTCACTGAGTTAAGCAGATATTCCAAATGTTGACACCTTTCATAATACAAAAATCACATTTAGTAATATTAAGACTGATCACATCTTAAAAGTATTTTAAGTATCAGGGGGCTGTCATACTCACAGGGCCACATAGAAGTTTACTGCAATTCTAATTTTCATAATAAATCTTGAATTTTATTATTAGCAATAAATTCTGTCAGTTGTTTTCCTTGTGACAGGTTTACTTTGTTCATTTTCAAGAAAATATCTGCCAAGTACTGATTCTAAATAACCATAGTTTGTTAGTTGTACTTTTCAAATAAAATGTTGTTTCATGACAAAAATGATAAGCTCGGCTTGCAAATCATAAAATTGCTTAGGTGCTTTTGCTTGAGATTGCCATTTTTAATTCCATAATTAAATTAAATTAAATTAATTGCCATAATTAAATTTTTAATTTAAGCAGCAATAGCGCTTATATGTACATCTCATTTTGTCATGGAGAATATTACAAGGACATGTATGTACTCAAGGCCTAAATTTAATGCGATTTATAATGCTTAATGTTTCATCCAGGGCATTCTTAAATGAAGTTGGATAATTTTCCCCCTGCAAATGTATGTCAGTGAAAAACAATGATACAATGACTCCTGTTTCAGTTTGGTGCCACCACCTGGATTCACTAAGGTGCCAGCCTTTTTAGCCATTATTGCTTTCACATTGGTCCAGTCAATACCACAGACTTCATGAAGGGGTCTCCGAGCTTCTTAGGGGTATGCACAACATGCTTTGAAAACCACTGATCTATGGTAATTATTGTTAAAAAAAAGTCCACATAAATGATATCCACAAACTAATCTTATCAATCCATAAATAGCCAGGAGTCAATTATGTATATATTCGTGGCAGTACAAAAGCATGTGACAGGGACAACTAACTCAGAATAAGGGATAGGGACAAAGGTTTATTAGAGCAAGTGCCTCTGAGATGAACTTTATAGGATTAATCAGAGGAAAATACTTCTTGGTAAAGGGGTGGAGGTGTTTGAGAAGGGCATCCAAAGCAGAGAAAACTATGTCAAATACTGTGACTGAATACACTATCATGTATTAGTCAGGACAAGCTCGATTTTATTGCAGTAACACACACCTAAATCTTCACAGCTGAACACCTCAAAATTTATTTCTCCCACAAGGCCCAGGAGGATGACTCACCAAGGCAGGTGGGTCAGCAATCCAGGCTGCTTTTATCACAATTTCTATGACAGAGGAAGAGAAAGCTGCTAATAAGGACCACTAATAGAACTGAAAGGACATCTGCCAGTGCTCCTAGGTCATTTGCCAAAATTCCTCAAATGGCCCCTCCTAACATTAATATGACACAGCGCATGTGGATATTTGGAGAACCACAAATTTCTCTGGCCTCACCTAGTTCCTTAAAACAAACACTATTTTCTACTGTAGCAAAAACAAGTAGACAGAGTAACAGTAGAGGGCTCTTATAATCAACCAGAAAGATGACAAGTAGACAGGTTCATACTTCAGTGCCAGATCAAAAGGGCGTAGAAGTCGAGCCTGGAGAATGCTCTGTGAAGTAAAAGATTCTTTCTGGTGCAGTGATCAAAAGCTCTGTCTAGCATCGGAGAGCTAAACTTTTTCTTTAAGTGAGTAGAAGGCAAAAAAGGAAACAAGTGCTATGTTGGGGTAAAAGCCTTTAGAATTACACAGTTTTACATATCATAATGCTAAGAGGAAAAAGAGTTATGTAAAACTGCTATGTAAGGCTGGGGGCGGTGGCTCACGCCTATAATCCTAGCACTCTGGGAGGCCGAGACGGGTGGATTACTCAAGGTCAGGAGTTTGAAACCAGCCTGAGTAAGAGCGAGACCCTGTCTCTACTATAAATAGAAAGAAATTAATTGACCAACTAATATATATAGAAAAAATGAGCCGAGCATGGTGGCACATGCCTGTAGTCCCAGCTACTTGGGAGGCTGAGGCAGCAGGATTGCTTGAGCCCAGGAGTTTGAGGTTGCTGTGAGCTAGGCTGACGCCATGGCACTCACTCTAGCCTGGGCAACAAAGCAAGACTCTGTCTCAAAAAAAAAAACAAAAAACAAAAAACTGCTATGTAGTGCTATGTAGTTTGTCTCTCCTATATAAAATTTGAATAGAAAAAAAGACTAGAAAGAAATACAGGACAACAGAATTTATTCTACTGATTTTATGAATGATTTTTACATTCTAGAATCTGTTTTAAATTTTCCATAGTGAGCATGATTATTTTTTAATCAAAGGTAAAAAAAAAATCTTTGTTGAAAAAATTCTAATTTAAATGATACATTTAAATAAATCTTTAGTTGTTAGATATTGACAAGAGATATTCATAAACAGGGTGAACATATTTTCCCCACCCTGAATTGTAACATGGGACTTAATATAAAATCTGATAATAGGATTAAAATTTTTGTGTTAAAAAATTAGGAAACCATATGATTGCATCGTCACAAAGAACTGAAATCCTATAATTATTTCTTTAAGCTCAAATGCCACATATTTGTACGATTTATAATTTATTTTTGCTCTCCACAATTGTGTTAGTGAAATTTGTGTTAATGTGGTTTTTATAAACTTAATTATAAATTTTATTACTATAATTATTAATTTTAAATTACAATAGCTTGGCATTTAAATAAATGCATTGTTTTGAACTATTTTTCTTTATAAAATATAAATGCACACATATTTGTTTAAAGACTAATAAGCCTTTAATTATTACCTCTGACATCTGGGCTTCTATTATTTGTTTATTTTTTTTGCAAACACAACACACCTATGTCCTATCACTTCTCCCAGCAGAGGGCGCTGCAACCCAAGTATCAGGCTCCATATAGTTCCCATAAATGTCAAACTTAATATCGTTAACTTGACAATCTCATAACTGAGCAACTGCACAAATGTGCAGTCCCAGCTGGAGGCGGGAGAAAAGACAAGTGAAAATTTCCCTTCCAATCCTTATTTCTGGTACACAAAGAATACAAACCAAGATGATAGGTGTAAATTCTTTTATTTTTATTTTTTATTTTTTTACATATTTCTTTTTATTTCCTGATCATCTCTTAGAAGAACAACTTTTGAAGTCATAAGTATAGATTGAGAAAATAAACATAAAATAGTTATATGGATATATATGTCCTTAACCCATTTAAATATGGTTTGTTTCTCACTTCCTTGCTGACCTATAGCTGGTAAAGGTAAGTATTTTCATGATTTCTTTTTGCTTAAATGTATTAAAATTAAAATTCTTGTGGTGATATAATAATTGAAGAATGTCATGAGCAAATTCTTATCAGTTTGTACCAGGTATCAAATGAATGGCAATGCTAACAGCCCAGAGGGCAAACAATTTTTATGAGGATGACATCACATCTGGGAAGAGTTGAAAATGGTTTTTGGAAGAAGATACATTAAATTCCATTTTAAAAACCCATTTTTGCAAATGACAGTGTCAAGTTCTATGATAAAGATGTCTATAATGAATAATGCATTTTGCTCTAAAAACCATATGATGTCTTGGAGAGAAAGTATAAAAACATAGCAAGTTCAAATGCAGGATAACTGTGATCACCGCCAAGTTTAGACCCCTACACTATGTTTCATATCTCCAGCTGCCTACTTGGCCACTCCAAATAATTCAAGATCTCCAAAACTTAACATGCCCACATTTCATCACCTGAGACATGTGTTCTTCTTTCTCTGTTCAGTCATTTATTTAATGGTGTTACTGTTCTTGAAAATTCATTGTCACTTTTAATTTCTCCTTTCTACCATCTTTCTCCAAACTTAATTCCCAATTGTCTCCTGACTAGTCTTTAAAGCTTTTGTTGACTTACTTATACATGAAGCATGACTTTTTTTTTTTGAGACAGAGTCTCACTTTGTTGCTTAGGCTAGAGCGAGTGCCGTGACATCAGCCTTGCTCACAGCAACCTCAAACTCCTGGGCTCAAGCAATCCTTCTGCCTCAGCCTCCCAAGTAGCTGGGACTACAGGCATTTGCCACCATGCCAGGCTAATTTTTTGTATATATATTTTTAGTTTGGCAATTAGTTTCTTTCTATTTTTAGTAGAGACAGTGTCTCACTCAGGCTGGTTTCGAACTCCTGACCTTGAGTGATCCACCCGCCTCAGTCTCCCAGAGTGCTAGGATTACAGGCATGGGCCACTGCGCCCGGCCTGAAGCATGACTTTTTAAATCTTACTTTCCAAACCTTCAATAATCTGAATTCTATCAAAATTCTCAGTCTTACCTGTGGATTCCTCCTTCAGCAACTCAGCACTCAAAACTCTAATTTCCTTCAAAGCCCAGATCAGGCCGGGCGCGGTGGCTCACGCCTGTAATCCTAGCTCCCTGGGAGGCCGAGGCGGGCGGATTGCTCAAGGTCAGGAGTTCGAAACCAGCCTGAGCAAGAGCGAGACCCCGTCTCTACTATAAATAGAAAGAAATTAATTGGCCAGCTAATATATATAGAAGAAATTAGCCGGGCATGGTGGCACATGCCTGTAGTCCCAGCTACTTGGAAGGCTGAGGCAGCAGGATTGCTTGAGCCCAGGAGTTTGAGGTTGTTGTGAGCTAGGCTGACGCCACGACACTCACTCTAGCCTGGGCAACAAAGTGAGACTCTGTCTCAAAAAAA